>JAPZOX010001034.1:0-18221 GCA_037952655.1 Hymenoscyphus sp. LP001
TCGAATATATATATATATACTCTTATACCTTTGCCTTCAGATATAGATCGTAATAGTAAGCTCTCTTGATAATAGGTAATTCGATTTTGAATAAGAGTTAATTATAAAAGAGCTTCGGTTAGGTTAGAAGAGGTCTAGGACACCTAAGAGAGAGAGTTAGCACTAGACGGCCGAGGGGGAGTTAGAGTCCGTAACCTTACGTCAAGCTTTAAAAAGACTGCTTATAGGTTAAAAGGCACTAGGCCAGCTCTATAGAATCTAGCTTTAGTACTTTAGATTGTTATTAACTCTAAATACGCTGCTTTAAAGGCTAGAAAGAACTCGACCTTAGTAATATAGTTAATATAAGCCTTGATAAAAGTCTTAATTTAACGACTATACGCCTGTTTTAATATACTAAAACATCTAACATCGAGTAGCTAGGTTAAATAAGAAGAGTAAGGAGGTAGTCCGAGAGTTATAATATTATATACCTTATAGTACTCTTGGAATTCGGCGGATTCGTAACTCTTATATCTATTAAGGACTAGTATATAGTATAGACCCTTTACTCGACTAGTAGTATACTTATCGAAGTGTTATAGCTATTCTAGACCCGTCTTATTATTAGTCTATCTATTACTTATAGGTTTAATTACCTAATCGTTTAGAAGGTCGCCCTTAGTATACTAATTCGCGAGATAATTCTTCTCTTAAACTACTAAAAATAGAGGCATACTCTAACCTTCGCTATTAATATAAGCAATTGCCGTAGCCTATTCCCGATTGTCTAGCTAAACTGCCTTACCTCTGCTACGTTAATCGGCACGTGTAACTACTATTGTAGGGCAGATAATACCTATTATAAAGCCTGTCTTATCGAAGTTATAGAAGTCGTAATCTAAAACACTGTATTTTACTCTTATATTCTCTACTAGTCGAAACCACGCGCTAATTAGCTTAGGATCTTCGTATAAGGCCCTTTAGAAGTTATAAACGCGATTAAAACGCGTCTTTAAGGCTAGTTGTCGTTATATGAATTAATGCGCCTAGAGCTTCCTAACGCGTTTCCTCCCCCGCGATTTAAGAATATAATTTGCTATATCTTCTACGCTAGCCAACTGAGGCGCAAACCCTCTAGAATCTAGGTCGAGTATATATTAAAGAAGTACTGACTCTTCTAATTCGGTTAATTTCTGATTAGGAGGTCGGCGTTCGCTGAGAGTAGTTCGTCCGTTTATTCTATCGCGAAGTGTAGAACGTGGCACGTTATAGAGTTTCGCAGCAGTCGTAGAGTTAAGTCTTTTGGTAGTTCGGATAGCCTTAATAGCTAGAATGATTCGTGCTTCTTGGGTTTGAATAGGCATTGTGGTTGTTAAGAAATCGCGTGTCAAAGTTAGAGAGTAAATGATGAGGGGAAAAGTGGCGAGGTACTGATATTGGCGAGGTGCTGATAAACCACGTTATATCAAGTTCAGTGGTGCATAAAGGACATATCCCTATGAGTAAAAAACCAAAATGCTAAAAACAGAAGAACACTTACATCAAACAAGTGTATTACTCGAGTTAAGATTGTATCAAAAGAATTTAGAGAACCGCCTCGTAGTTTACGTAGGCGACAACTGTGCGGGCGCGAACTTGTGAATATTTCGCCAAAGATTTAGGAAAATGACGAAGTTGAGATCCTGATTATTTAAAACTGACTTGCACAATATCTGATATTGTGCAAAGCGGGTTGGGGTGGTTCTATCCAGTACAATGTTTTCACTGACCGCCACAAATGGCTACATGCACTGGTGCTCGTTTGAAATTCTATACTTCGGATGCGAGTAGTATGCATACTTTTCAATATTATTAAATATCTACTATACAATCTACCACATATAGCTCTATAATATTCTCCTTTTTAGAGATAACAAGTAGGATTTATTGATATAGAGATTATAGTATAATCTAGTAAAAGAGCCTTGTTTCTCTAGTACAGTGTAGTTTGAACTTTAGAACTTAATTATTCTAAAACACCTGGGTTAATAGTCCTAAATTGTTCTAAGTGTTTAAGATAATTTACTTGATTTACTCTGCAAATTCGACCTTGGGTTTTTTTGCTGGACCGACTTCGGCAAGGCGGGTCTCTCATGTGACTTGACAACAGGGCGCAACCGCTAATCCAGAAACGGAAATTTGTCAAAAAGACCTCTCTATTGCCAGTCAGTTTCTTGGATTTTTACCATTCTTATACATTTACAATTTCTTGTTCTACCGTTGTGTTGAGGTTAAAAGAAACAAGGATGATCTCAAGTCACGTTTTTCTTTCGGAGATGGATGCGGAGCTTTCGCTTGAAGAATTCTTTGCTTCAACAACAAATCTTGACATATTGTCTTCTTCTTTAGCGCCACAACACCAGTTCGGCGATAGGGTTACCGATGGGCAACATGGAGACTCCTACGGAGTGCACGAGTGCAATGATTACTCGAATATATCAAGAGCCTCTCATGACTGGCTTGGTTCCAGCTTGGAGATGGGAATCGGGACCCAGGTAGCCGGAGATTTTTGGTCTGGAGATGCTTTAGGAGCACAACACTCCATGCAGACGCCCAGCCAGTTAGATTGTGGCTCAAATCAAGAACAGAATCAGGGTGATCTCCAAAAATCTCTCTCGCCACCGAAAAGTCTTTCCAATTCAAAGAATGTCGTAAGATTCTCACAAACGTCTCTTGCGGTTCTCAGAAACTTTGTATCAGCTCATCCAAACACGCCATACCCCTCTGAAGAACAAAAAGAGACTTTAAGCAGACGTTCCGGTCTCAGTAAAACTCAGGTCACCACCTGGCTCGCCAATGCACGACGGCGAGGGACACGCCGACCAATCCCAAATGCTTCTCCCTCCACACTTGCCGAGCCACGCGACATTATCAACCGACCCCCAACCCCAGCATCAAACGCAATGAATCCCTTCGAAAGGTGGCGCTCGTCTCCCCCCGAAGACGACCATCCTTTCTCTCTTGACGTAGTCAACGCAGCATCGTCCCTTGATGGGTTTTCTTCTTGGTCTGGTTCAGTAGATGGGGAAACTAGACCGGCGCTATCGACAAGAAGTAGTGATGGCTCTTCGACTTCTACTCTTTCTCATCACTCAGGGAGCTCATCTGGGTCTATGCACCTGCAAAAGCGCCGTAATCGTCGGCGGTGTCGACGGATTCCGAAGACTTTCGTTGATATACGCACGGCAACCCATCCTCATGCTTATCAGTGCACATTTTGCACCAAAAGCTTCAAGAGAAAGTACGATTGGAAAAGACATGAACAGTCTCTTCATTTGTCGTTAGAAAGATGGATATGTGCACCAGATGGGCCCAGTTTCTCATGTCCGAAAACCCAAGTGTTGCGATGTGTTTTTTGCCAGCTTCCAAATCCAGACGAGGCACATTTTGAGACACATAATTTTCTGGTGTGTAACAAAAAGTCTTTGGAAGCCCGAACATTCTATCGACAAGATCATATGCGGCAGCATCTCAAGCTTTTACATAACTCGTCCTTCCAGGAGTCTCCGATGGATAAATGGAAAGTTGAGATACACTCTATCAAATCTCGATGTGGGTTTTGCGACTCCCAATGCGACTCTTGGTCGAGTAGAGTTGATCACCTGGCAACCCATTTCTCTGCTGGTAGTGATATGGTTGACTGGAAAGGGGGCTGGGGATTCGACTTACAAGTGCAGAATTTGATAGAAAATGGCATACCACCGTGTAAGACAAAAGTCCATGGAAATTTGAATACAAGGTGCCAGACTGACAACCCAATAGATTTGATACATGTAGACCGCCAGTCATTGCTTCCGTTTAGTGCCGCAAAAACTCCACCTCGATCCCGAATCATAACATATGACCTGATCAAAAAAGAACTTACTGATTTTCTCAATCGCCGAAGTCCACCACTCATCCATTCCCCTAATGAAGAGTTGAAGCGTGAAGCAAGATCTATCTTAGCTGCACTCTCTAACTCGGCAAACAATACTTCAATTACGGAACATTCGTGGTTTCATGATCTTTTCCTCGACGAAACCCAGAATGGGTCGGCAGGTCTTCGACTTCTAGATTCCCAAGAAACATTTACATACCAGACAGATTGTCCGCTAGATTTCCAACTTCGAAGCTTTGTCACGATGCAAAAGAACATTGGACATGCTCCCACAGATCCAGAAATCCAACTCCAAGCTCTCAAAATATTAGCCGGTGTGGAATTCACCTCAACCTGTGGAGGCGAACAAGTGTCGTCTTGGTTCCGACATTTGATAATGTCCTCAACCTCTTGGATAGCACCATTTCGAAGAAGAGTTCTGGATACCGATATGGAAAACTCCGAACATTTTCAAGTGGATGGCATGCTTGAAGATCGTAGATTTCTGTCTGAGCTCAATAATTGTGCAAAATTTCCTACAGTTGTCACGGAACCTACTTCGCTACTTCAGGGAATCGAACAAACCACCCATGAACCTTCTCAAAAACCGCAAAGAAACTCAACGAATATTGAATTTGACGCTACCGCACCCCAAGACCATTTCTTAGACGACCCCAACTCATATCAAAGACTTCGATATGAACTTCTGCGGTTTACTGCTTCCTGCCTTTCGGTGAATAATCCCGCACAGCATATTCCATCAGATGCTGAGATACAAAATCAAGCGAGGTGGATCATTTTTGATGATGATGATCCTTGGAACCAGACAGCGGCTGACAATCCGGGATGGCTGAATGAGTTCAAGCACGATGCAGGACTTTTGTAGCAAGAACTATGTATTGTAGCCTAGAAGCCGAAGGCGCTGAGGTATCTAGAATCTCCCGATGAGAGATAGTTTCTAAAATTCTAGGAATTTATACAATTTCAGGCTAACAAGCGACGTGATCACTGCCTTGGTTATATCCTTTTAATTTCTGATTCCCTATGTTCAAAACTTATTGCCACTCTCGAAAACAAATATATCTGGCGTTTACTTGAATAGTCGCTACCATATCAATATCACCTTCTTTAAACCCCTACGTATATCCCAGGAACCCCTTTTACCAGCGGTTATTTCCTTCTTTATCGGGTTTGATTTCATCCTGGGGCCTTCGATCTCGTTGGTAGAAATTGGGATGAAAATTCCGAAAGCTGATCAGCTGGGAACATTATCATTCGTCTCCTTTATTCTCTTGCTCTCCCTCTGTCGTTCCACCCGCTGTACCATAGTACGCTCCAAGATAATCTGGCAGAGAGGTAATGTCGAGAGAGAACGTTCTTCTTTGGGAATACTATTGTGACTCTCCACGGCTCCGCTCGCTATATATCCAAACCGGGGTCCTGGAATCCATGCCTTTGTCCATTTTTCCAAGGGTCTTATTCAAGTAGGTGACGACCGGCTCGCCACACTTACGGTACATCTCGTCCTCAATAATCTCAAAAGCAGACTGAGTCTCAGCGTAAATCAGGGTGCCAGAAGAAGGGTACTGGTCTCTGGCCATAGTTCACCCTAATATCCTCAGCGATATGCTACCAACACTTGACGTGGTTGGCATCAGGAGCCTCGCACGCAGCATTCTTGGGTCCTTTGCAACGGTCGCTCATGTAAAGTTGCTTATAACGAGATGGTTCCAGCCTCGTGGCGCTGTGAGCGGAAACTCTGACCGGGCTGAATAGGATAATTGTAGGTCCTAAAAGGC
Source organism: Hymenoscyphus sp. LP001 (assembly GCA_037952655.1). NCBI lineage: Eukaryota > Fungi > Ascomycota > Leotiomycetes > Helotiales > Helotiaceae > Hymenoscyphus > Hymenoscyphus sp. LP001. The sequence continues at coordinate 5,677 of JAPZOX010001034.1, forward strand.
GCGCTCGCAGCTAGAAGGGACGATTCGCTTGTGGTGTCTGAAAAAGTAGGCCCAGGAATCGTTGCTCTCCCCCTCAACCACTACAAAGCTCCCGATACGTTTCTTGTTGTTGCCATCGCGAGAGACGGAGAGAAGCTTGGCCGCGTCATATAATATCCCATGGCGAGTTCAACTCTTATCGTTCCTTTTTCTAATCCCAGTTAGTAATCCTCTCAATTAAAGAATTTTTACACGTCAATACCTGCTTTGGAAGGTATTTTGACTACAGAAAAAGACGAATTTACACTCGCATACTGATCATAGAACGAAATTCATCCTGTCTATAGCAGGAAGTCATTTTCATTATCAAAATAATACCATACACTCCATATCGTTTTCTTGCCTCCCAAGAAATGATGATGATATTACTTTTACGTCTGGGAAAACAGACGGAGAAAGCAAATTCAAGCATCACCCAAGACCACGCGATAATCGTAAATCGTCCAATGAGTTACTTGAACCCAATGGAGAATCAGATCATCGATTTTGTTATAAAACATCCCACACCTGAGCCCATTTCCAACACACCCAGCCATCCTAATATAAAGCTCCTTACCGACCGCCCAACATCGGGCAGCTCAAGAAGGAGCCTCCCTCTGGTTCGGGTTGGAGCATAATAATTGCTCCAACGGCGAACAATAGTATACGTCTTTAATATGCGTCTGATTTATATCTTCGATTTTGTATCGTGGTTTCGTACTTCTGGTGAAAAGTACTGAAACCAAGTTGTTGGCGACCCTAACACAGCATCCGGTTTGAGAAATGTAAACCGAATTTCTGCGGAAGGATGTAACGGTCGGGCACGGAGCTTCGAGGATGGAAGACGTCACGATTTCCGGTGTCGTTCGAGCCGTTGAAACAGCTCGCAGATTGGAGGTTTCGACATCGGACAATCTGGATGGTTGTTAGAACGGGAATGGTTGCTTAATGCCACGAAGAAGTTTTCATACCTATCCTCAAACTATCCCATACTGCAACTCGGTGCTATCCATCTGCCCTTCCCGATTGCGACGCCAACCTGATTCCCGGGTTAGCTGTGCTCTAAATGAACGCTTCGCTCACTTACCTCTCGTATGCCTTTGCCATGGGCTAACATGGAACCACGCAACTCAGTGACCGCATATAAATGCGACCGACAGAGTATGCGTGGTTGCAAAAAGAAGGAGAGGGCGCTTTGAGATACGGGAGTCATACAAGATTCGAAAGCGGGGTTTTGGCAAATTCCCGGCCAATGAGCGGATTTTGTCTTTACCCGCAGGAATTCCCGTACATTCTTACGATTTTGGAATAAACACCCTTTCTTGGATTGTACTCTTGTTTCTCATATCCTGACGCTAAAACTTTCCTTAAACTTCTTGAAAGCTTCACAAGTGTGTATTTTTCAGACTAGCCTAGGGGGAAATAGAATAACACATCAGGCATGAAAGATGTCGTACCAGGCATGGCGATTGGCGGATGGCTATCCCGAGAAACACAACATGAAAAACCAGTTTTGTGCCCAGGTCCAGGGCACTCGTGGATGGAATACGAACCTGGCGGGGTATCAACACCTTGATCTTCTTTTGCTGCGATTTGTACCTCTACGCGGTCCATATTCAGGCGATCGCCATGCATTTCCCCGCAAATCGGTACTCCCTTCATTCCACTTGCCACAAGCTGCACATTTGAACTGGCTGAGCTTGAAAGTTTTGCCAACAAGAATAGCGGTTCTCACGGTCCTCAATTTATCTTGACCTACATTTCTTGGTATAGCTTCTTTCTCACTTGTTCAATTCGCGGAGTTTCGTCAATTTGGGAGAGCAAAGCTAGGCAAACTGGAGAAATTTCAAAAGTCGCAGATTTAGAAAGAAGAAGAAAGCATGTACCTGTCCTCCCGTACTCATGCATTTATCCATCACATATCATTAAAGTCCTGTCTACACGTTGACAAATGACCTCATTTACAACGCAAGGTTCCCTCAAACCCGTATTCCCACTCCCTCCATGGCAACACCAGAGCACAGGAGCACCGGATGATTCAGCAGATAGACCATGAGGAGATGGATTTATAAGTTTCCGTAGGAAGCGAAATGAATCCCACATCTCAATTCGAGTCTGCGTTGCCATCTTAATATGTAAGTCTCGCTTAATGACTTGTCCCCTGATGTTTGGAGCGGAGATGGCAAGCTGACTTTCGATCATTTGCTACAGCTCCAAGTAACTCAATAAATCAAACACCGGGCTGGAAATATCCAAACATGCATTACAACACCCTCCTCGCCACCACACTCGCCATCCTCTCCAACCTCGCCCTCACAACCGCAAGCCCTCACTACACTCGCCCAACCCCCACGTTCGTTACTCCTCCTCCACCGGGAGAAAGTACGCCAAACCTTCCATTCCCACCCTCACTCCATCACCTCACTCTCTTCCCCTTCCCGATTCCCTCCCAACACCTCTCCCCCAATTCCAAACTAACATCCTCCCCCAAGCATACGCAATAGGCTTCCCCCTCTGCGGAGTCCCCGGGTATACCGTAGTACCAGGAAACTACACCGAAACCGTCGGGCAACAAACAAACGCCACCTTGAAGGGCTGCTACGAGCAATGCCGAGTCACGAATGGGGTTTGTAAAAGTATCGCTTATCACGCTAGATACACTTTGTGTTTGTTTTTCGATGTGAGTATTCTCTTCCTTTGGAGATTTTACAGGGTATTTGAAAACAGAGATGGCAATACTGACTCCGTTATTTTCCAGCGCGTGGTGGAGGAAACACAGTTGGAGAGGGCGGATGATAGTGAGTTTGTGCATTGGGATTTGAGGTGTCATGTCTAAGTGGCCGGGAGTAGAGGGCTAGAAAAGAAAGGGGTGTAGGGAAGGAGAGGAAGGGGGGGCTGCGTGATGATCCGGGAAGTGATGAGAAGGGTTCAAAAGGGGGCGAGACGAGGTCAAGTTTAAGTTAATGAGATGAGCAATGACACAAGTGAGAAATGATCAAAAACAAACTGCCTTCTTTGATAGGTTCAACTCGTTTTCATGACGATCTAAAAACGCGGAAATCATGCTGAGAATATCATCAATTCATAAAGGCTAGATAACCGCTCTAAAATGCTTTTCTACTCACCTCATTTCTTGCCCATAACATCTATTTCACCCCACCATCATACGCATAAAAAGCCAATCACTGATCCAACCCATCTAACTCCACAAGCCTCATAACCGCATCCACAACCTCATTCCCCGAAAGATCCAACTCCGGCTCATCAATCTTCCTCGCCAAAACATCATCCAGCATACCTCTCAATCTACTAACCAACACCCCAATCCTTGCCCAACCCCTTAACCGTAGCCACCCATCAACGACAAGACCCCGACCAAGGGTATCAAGCGTAATGGGACCTGAGAAGAGGAGGGCCGTGTAGGCGTTAAATGCTGTATTGTCACTTAGAGCCCAGACAACGAAATGAAAAGTAGAGGGGAGGGGAGGGGAAACATACGAGTCAAATCCCTTATAAACACCTTACTAGTAGCCATCTTATTAAAATAACTCATATAAACACTATGACCCGGGAAAGTCTGCGCATCAAAAACCGTCGAGCTAGGATGAACAAACACCCTCCCATTTTCCTGGTTAAAATACTTGATGGTTTTCGCTTCCGGATCTAATTCCACAGCTCCGGACACGGATTGAGCGAATTTCTTGTCGGGGAAATCGATGCGTGCAAGTTGGGGGTTGAATGCACCGGCGCAGAGTGATCGAAGAAGTGTTGTGCTGTTGTTGTTTTTGTTTAAAGATAAGGATGCTGCTGGGGAGGAGGGGATGAAAGATAATTCGCGGAGGGAGGTCATGTATTGTGTGCGGTTGGAGGAGATATCGTTTAGGGTTTGGTACGAGAGGAAATTCTCGGAGCACCAGTTTCGGATCTCGCCTTGTCGAATACTGAACAAATGTTAGCACGTAAAGCTTTACGTGGAAAAGGAAACATACCTTCTATTACTGACCATCTCATCCCATTGTTCAAATGCCTTGAGATCTCCAATCAAATCGCCTTGGTTCTTTGCAAACTTTGCTCGAGCAGATTTCGCTTCATCCCTCTTGTCCTGCGGAGATACGAATGGGGATTTGACTGTAAGAATAGCAGCAATTGTAACGCATGCGTCCAAACAACCAAACATAGCCCCATATACCATAAGCTTGCCACAACGGAGATCTGCTGGAATCATCGATAAATGTCGACCAAGAGCAGTGAGGTCATCTCCATCCAGGGCACCCATTCTACCCAAAAGATCCATTGCACCATCCACAGCCAGACTCTCAGGGGGAGTCAAGGCGCTTGCCAAAAACTGAGCTACCTCTTTGATACCCATAGCACGGACAGAAAGACAAAGCTGCTCCAATGGAACTCTTCTGATCTCTGGTTCTGGTCGCTCCATCATTTTTGACATTTCAGCGTTTCTTGTGTAAAGCTTGTAACATTTGCCGGCTTGAACTCTTCCAGCTCGTCCTCGTCTCTGTTTACACGCTGCCCGAGAAGCCCAAACTTCTTCAAGTTTACGCATATTGTTCTGCGGATCGTAGCTTGTTTCCTTCACACGGCCAGTGTCAATGACTGCAACAATGTCATCGATGGTAATGGACGTCTCGGCAACATTAGTAGCCACAACAACCTTACGCTTTCCATGAGGGGCGTGAGGGAAGACTCGTCGCTGCTCAGAAGATTGCAGAGATGCGTGCAGTGGTAGAGCGTGAAGATTGGGTATTGATCTGAGAGCGTCAAGCGTTCGACTGATCTCCATCAATCCCGGCATGAATATCAGGATTCCGCCTTCTTGCTTCAGGTGGGTGAGGTCCGCATCTATTTCTTTGACAGTCTGCATAATCAGGTCGTAATTGATTCTCATACCAATGCTTTGAATTGCCGCTGCGACATCTGGATCCATTCCAGAGGTTTCGGCGTCTTCTTCGTCTCTTCTTCCACCTCGACCAGCGTTGAAACCAGTCATTCGTATAACATCATCGAGGTAATAATCCTCAACGGGATATGTTCTCCCGCTTATCTCGACTCGTCCAACTTTGCCATTGCTCTTGAAATAATCTTCAAAGACACCAGCATCAAGCGTGGCACTCATCAAGATAAGTTTCAGATCTTTTCTCTTTCTCAAAACGTCTCTAAGCAAAACCAGAAGAAAATCCGTATCCAAACTGCGTTCGTGGACTTCATCAATAATGACGTGGCTAACATCTGCTAAACTGGCAACCACATCTTCACTACTACCTCCAGAGGTTTGTAGTCTTCTAAGAAGTACACCAGTTGTGACGAATGTGATTTTGGTGTTTGGGGTGACCTTGGACTCGCCACGAATGATATATCCAACTTCTTGTCCAACTGTAGAACAACGCTCGTCGCTCACACGATCAGCTAGTCCAAGAGCAGATATCCTTCTTGGTTGGGTACAACTAAAAAGAAAGGTTAGAGAAGCCAAAGGAAATTAAATAGATTTTGACTTACATGATCTTTGTAGACTCTCCCAAAGCCCTTTGATATAACTCGTCGAGAATGAATTGCGCAGACTGTGTGGATTTACCCGAACCTGTCTCTCCAGAGATGATAGTGACTTGGTGAGCGTCCACAGTGTCAATTATGATCTCTTTCATTTCCCAAGCAGGTAAAGATCTTCGTTGTTGCATTCTAGATTGTAACTTAGGGTCCGTCTGCCGCCTAGTCCAATCCTCCTTGCTTCTGGCATTAGGAGACCAGTTGATTGGCCGAGGATGACGAGAAATTTTCTGTCTCTTTCGATGAATGGGTCGTACCTCGCTGGTGGTAGAAGCAGCAGCAGAAATATCTCGAAGTCTTCCTGGTCGCTCAATGATACCGTACAGATTTTGTTCTACCCAGTCCACCAGAAAAAATAGCATTTGCTCACCAAGAAGGTTGTCAACAGCATGGTTCAGAGTTTGCTTCATGATACTGAGACGAATGTAAGAAGGAAGGGCAGCTTGAACAGATAAAACTGGAAGCTTTTGAGGGTATTCAGGGGATCTTCGAAATTGCAATACGGGGTGAACTTCGGTATTGCGACCTCGATTAGAGGGCTTAATTGCAACTCTACAAACATCCTTCGAGGGACGAGAGTATTGATCACCGAAAACAGACTGTAAACTGTTGAGCTCCTCTTCCCAGATTGCTTCAGAGCTCTCTTTCGCGTCTTCAACAGCCCAGGATTCCGATTCTTCTGCAGGAACTGCCGAGTCTTGCCCGCTTGACAGAAGGATATTCTGTAATGATTCGGCAGCTGTCGCTTCATCCCCACTTACATCAAAGATCTGCTTGCTCAGGTCCAAGGAATATCCAGCTTCTGCTAGTCGTTTGATCGCACCTTCTCTCTTCAAATCACTGCTACCCATACTAATTCCAGCCGTGTAGCCTTCAGGCAATGCCCACCGAGGAAGATCGTCTTCGGGGACGTGAATGAGTAACCATTCTAGAGTCTCCTCTCTGTCTTTGCACTCTTCCACGGCTTCTTGGACATGGCTCTCGCGAAATTCCAGTTTTCCAAATTCATTAACAATTGAATGTTTCTGAAATTGAGACATACGTACATCATGAGGATTCCAAATAGCATGCTTCCGAATCAAGGTTTCGATATTCGTCCTCGCTCGCTTTCCCATTTCGATTTTTGGAACTCGAGTCCATCCTCTGTGAATATTATGAGAGCCAGAACCCGCACCTCCCGGTCCGCCATTTCGAAGAGCTAGTCCCACGCCTCCAGGTCCCCCAGGAGTATTGAGCGCTTTCTCTTTGGCCTTGTCCCTCTCCACCCGTCGTTTCTCCATCAGGGCCTTGGCCTCCTCCCTCTCTCGAAGTGCAGCAAATGGGTCTGCCTCGTATTGCCACGCACGACCATCTTTGATGTCTTCCTTCTTCAGAACCTCGAATTCGCCCTTCCATAAATCTCGATAGTCGGGAGGAAGCATCATATGTATATTTCGCATGCTGCAAACGCGGAAGAGTCCATATGTGGCAGCAAAATGTCTCGCCTCGAGAGCGGTCGGCTTGGCAGCAAGGTGCTTGTGACTCGGTGGTAGTTTGAAAGGTGCCAGTGTTACGAGTTCTTGCGTTTTCGGGTTTTTAGCTTTAAGGATGACCATTGAGGAATATCCGTCTGGGGTTTTGGACTGGTAGTAGAAATATTAGCATTCATACAAACGCGACAATGAACAGTTGGCATACCATTGTATATTCTGGCTTCTCCCATTTCTGCTTCTGGCAATGCTCTGATAGCATGTTCACAGGCAGCTTCCCCGTCCAAGAAGCCCCTCCGATTATCTTCTTCACATCTGGACGCTTTGGGGCTTCTCCAGCCAAGGCAGGTCCATCGAGTCCTGATGGCCCTGCAGTGGCATTCGCAGGCTTCTTTGGCTTCGGATCTTTGTCGGAATTCGAAAACACGATGAAGCTATCGTCGCCTGTGGTTGTCGCTGGGGATGCTTTTTTCACCCCTCCACCCCCACCTGGCTTTCCGCCTTTCGCCTGTCCCTTCTTGACCATTTTTTCTGGTTATCCAAAAGTTCTAATGAGACTCCATGTAATGCTGGTGTGTCGTCGCAATGTTTTTTGTCGCCGGAGCGAGCGAGTCGGCGGTGGTTGTCCATTTTAAAAGGCACCTGGAGGGTGCAACTTGAACAGAGTGAAGGCTCACGCCGGAAGTTTTTGTGGGGCAAATCGTCATTTACCGAAGTCGAACTTCAACCCCATCAATCGTTCAAGTCAACAACACAGAACTAATGAACATCAGACTACATGTGTTTTTCTCACGGGGTAGAAGCTGCGGCAAAATGTACACTGTAGGTGAACCAATTGCCTAGATACTACTATAGTCCTACACAAGCCTCCTCAGCTAGGTATTTTCTCCAATCAGCCAAGTGTACATATATCGTATCAACCTTACTCGGGTTATAGTTGATATTATTTTCTTCATTGGGCCACCATCTGCCTAATCCAGGGACTCCATCCTGCTCAGACCGATAGGTAGGGTTATCAGCCTCAAGCCAGCCTCACTATTTTCCTTTCAGAAAATCACAACCATCTCCAGTCAACAACAATCTGTTAACCAGTCCTTGTAAATCAGCTTTTTCCGGCATGTCTTCAAAAGCATCAAAACCCCCAGGATCTTCCCAGCCATCCCCCAGGAAAACAAATGAAGCAGATAGCACAGCTTCACCAAATTCATCGTCCACGCGCAACCGCCTCAACGCTTGTATTTTCCCTCCTCCTAAATCCCCCTCTTCACACAACTAACCACCCCCAGTCACTTCAATGATGAACCCGAAACGCAAATCGACACCTCCCCCCTCTCCTCCCCGAAAATCTAAACCTCCTTTCGCCTCCCGCGATGGCCTAGGAACCTACATCCAAAACCCCGCCTCTCACCCCGCCACCCGAGTCATCACCTACGACTCCTCCTTCGTAACAATCCACGACCTCTACCCCAAATCCAGCGTACATACCCTCCTCCTCCCTCGCTCTCAAAAACACACCTTCCTCCACCCCTTCGACGCTTTCGCCGACCCCGAATTCCTCTCCGCCTGCAAAATTGAAGCCGACAAACTCAAACAAGCAGTAGGAAAAGAACTCCAACGTCTCTACAGCAAATACTCCGCCCAAGACGCACCCATAGAAGCAGTCCTAAACGGAGATGTGGAATTGGCAATTGGAGAACCATTACCCAAGGGAAGAGATTGGTCGAAGGAAGTTAAGGTTGGGGTGCATGCTCATCCATCAATGAATCATTTACATATCCATGTTTTGAGCGTTGATCGGTTTTCGGAATGTATGAAGCATCGGAAACACTACAACAGTTTTGCGACGGATTTCTTTGTTCCCTTGGAGGATTTACCGTTAGCGGAGGATGATGTGAGGAGGAAACAGGAGTATCTGAATCAAGATTTGAAATGCTGGAGATGTGGAAAGAATTTCGGGAATAAATTTGCGAGGCTAAAGGAGCATTTGGCGGAGGAGTTTGAGGAGTGGAGGAAAGAATGATACCCAAGAAATGCGCATTATTGAGGAGTGCCTTGCGCAGGGAGGCATCATCTAGCATATGGCGGAGTCAGATAAGTCTTTAATTCTCTTGCTTTTCTGCTTTTATTTATTCTTCATTCTCCCATAGTCGTGCCAAAAAAGAGGCAAATATATCACGAAAGGTAAATACTTGGTGTAAAAAGCCACGGCTTGTCCTCACATAAGTCGAGAGCACTCTACGGAGTACATCCTACGTACTTACTTAAATTACAAGTTTCATTTACTAGCGTCTGCATAGACCTTTCTCTCCAACTATTCCTCATTCGGACTCAACAGAGGGTGTATCTTCTCGGCAAAGGACTATGGAATTCGAGGTTTTTAGAAGAGAGAGGCAATGTTTACTTAATAAGTATTAAGTTTATTTATTTATTATTTAATAAAAGGTTTTATAGATTATAAGACGTTTAAATAAATTCTATATAAAAATTCTACATTTTATATTAATAAAAATAAGTAACGTGGTTCATCAGTACCCTGCGTATATTAGTACCCTGTGCACTTTTCCCCTACCTTATTACTTTAGAATATGATTAAACAACTATAACATATTAAATTAACTAAAACTACTTAGAATCTAATGAACTAGATATATCTATAGCCTCTTGATAAGTTTGTGTATTATGACTAGTCTTTCCATAAGTGCTATACCGTCGCCTAGAGGGTTGCCCCTCATTTTGCCTCCCCCCCTTAGAACGCCTATCGCGTCGAGCCTGTTCCTCTGCCTCCCTTTGAGCTAATACGTCCTGCGCATCCTCTATAGTAAGTACACCTCCTTGACGGACCCGAGTCTTTTTAGCCCTGCGACGCTTACTAAGGGCTTCATTTGCTGCTCGAAGGGTACGGACCTCTGCCGATAAAAGGGTCACTTCATATACTAACTGCTTTATACCCTTTGCTAACATAGTAACTGTTTGAAAAATAGGCGTTAGCGAGCTTCCTTAATAACGTGTAATACGATTCTTAACTAAAGTTGTTTATAAAAGAGCATCGGTTAGGTTATAAGGGGTCTATAAGACCTAAGGGTCGGCGTCTATAGAAGGGGGGCTAGTAGGTATAGGAGTTCGTAATCGGATATCAAGCTTTAATATCATAGCTTAGAGATTAAAAGGTACTAAGCCAGCTCTGTAGAATCTAGCCTAGGCGTTTTAGGCTATTATTAATTATAAATACGCTGTTTTAAAGACGAGAAAGAACTCGACCTTAGTAATATAGTTAATATAAGCTTTAATAAAAGTCTTAATTTAGTAACTATATACCTGTTTTAATATACTAAAATATCTAATATCGAGTAGCTAGGTAAGATAAGAAGAGTAAGAAGGTAGGTAAAGAGTTATAATATTATAAGCTTTATAATACTCTTAGAATTCAGCTGATTTATAACTCTTATATCTATCTAATACTAGTATTCGATATAGACCTCTTATATAAGCAGTAGTATACTTATCGAAGTACTAAAGCTATTCTAGACCTATTTTATTATTTATCTATCTATTATTTATAGGTTTAATAACCTAGTCGTATAAGAGGCTACTCTTAGTATACTAATTCTTAAGATAATTCTTCTCTTAAACTACTAAAAATAGAAGCACGTTCTAACCCTCGCTATTTATATAAGTAATTACTATAGCTTATTCTCGATTATCTAGCTAAACTACCTTATCTCTACTACGTTGATTAGTATATATAATAACTATAGCTAGGCTTATAATACCTATTATAAAGCCTGTCTTATCGAAGTTATAGAAGTTATAATCTAAAATACTATATTTTACTCTTATATTCTCTATAAGTTAAAACTACACGCTAATAAGCTCTAGATCTTTATATAAGGCTCTTTGAAAGTTATAAACACGATTAAAACACGTCTTTAATTCTAGTCGACGTTATATAAATCGAGATATCTAGAGCTTACTAACGCGTCTTCCTCTCTATAATTCGAGGATATAATTCGCTATATCTTCTATACTAGCTAGCTAGAGTGTAAATCCTCTTATATCTAGATTAAGTATATATCGAATAATTACCTCCTTCTCTAGGTTATTTAATTTAAGGTTTAGTAGTAGACGTTTATAAAGAGTAGTATAACTATTTATTCGAAGTTAAAGTATAGATTTAGGAATATTATAGATTTTTATAGTAGACCGACGACTTAGCTTTTTAGCTATATAGATAGCCTCGATAGCTAAGATAATTCGTACTTCTTACGTTTGAATTTCTATTTAGAGCGGTTAAGAAAACGCGTATTAAAGTTAGAGTATAGTTAGTAGAGGAAAAGTACGTAAGATACTAATATACGTAGAGTACTAATAAACTACGTTAGTTAAAATATATACTTAAAAGAGATATTTAAAAAATATAAAAGATATAAAAGATAACGTGGTTTATTAGAACCCCGGTTATATTAGAACTCTAATTAATTTTCCTGAAATCCTACTCTCTAACTTTAATACGCGTTTTTTTAACCTTCTACTATATCTATTATTACTAAAGAATCAAAAGTCATTCTAGCTATTAAGGCAATTCGAACATCTAAAAAGCTAAGTTAATAGAAAGCTATAAAGATCTACGGAATACCTTATTCTATACTTAATAATAGAATAAACAGCTACCTTCCTCTAGCTAACCGTTGACTAGTAAACCTTAAATTATCTAAGGTAGAAGAAGAAGTGATTGTTTAGAATATACTTAATATAGATTCTAGAGGGTTTATACCCTAGCTAGCTAGTATAGAAGATATAGCTAATTTTATCCTCGAGTTATAGAAAGGAAAACGCGTTAGTAAGCTCTAGGCTTATTAGTTTATATAATAACAACTAACTCTTAAGACGCGTTTTAATCGCGTTTATAATTTCTAAAGAGTCTTATACGAAGATCCTAAGCTAATTAGCGTATAGTTTCAACTAGTTGCGAATATACGAGCGAAATATAGAGTTTTAGACTACGACTTCTATAACTTCGACGAAACTAGGTTTATAATAGACGTGATTTGTTCTATAATAGTTATTACTCGTGTAGATCGACGTAGTAGAGGTAAGGCAGTTTAGCTAGAGAATCGATAATAGGCTACTACTATTGCTTATATTAATAGTAAAGGCTAGAGTGTTTCTCTATTTTTAGTAGTTTAAGAAAAGAATTATCTTATAAATTAGTATACTAATAGCGGTCTTCTATCTAACTAGGTTATTAAACCGATAATTAATAAATAGACGAATAATAAGATAGATCTAGAATAGATAAAACATTTTAATTAATATACTACTGCTTATGTAAGTTCTAACACTCTCTAGACCCTCTACTACTAACACTCTTCTATAGGAATCTCAGACCTCTTCTAACCTAATAGAAGCTCTTTCATAGTTAACTCTTATATAAAATCGAATTGCTTGCTATTAGAGAAGCTCGCTAACCCCTCTATTTAAGACAGTTGTAGCGCTAGCTAA
>JAPZOX010001035.1:0-18218 GCA_037952655.1 Hymenoscyphus sp. LP001
TCAAACTTCACTCCCAAAAATCCCCCCAAATAAGACCCCCCATAAGAACACTACCTCTGGAACTATACATCCTCCCCCTCCCAAGTACCCTCTCCCTCCCTCCCCAACCTCATACATTCACAATCAAGAAAGAACACGAAAAGGTCATACAAAAAAATTAGACGGGGTTTTAATATTCTTCTAAAACGCCTTCCTGCGAGAGATCCCTATTTTACCCATCCATCCATCCCTCAACCACAAACTTGCATATTGACGAATGAAAAAAGTAGAAAAAACCGCGTTCATAGTAACACAATATGTATGACAAGAGATTTTTAACAACCCGCTCACTCGCTCGCTCGCCGGCTCTTCGCGTAAAAAGCATCCTCGTTTTTGCATGCCCTCGATAAAGGGATTGAAAAGGGACAGAGAAATGGAAGTTTTCATCCCCTAAATCCCTTCACCACTTTAATCCGTAACCCTCCAAGCCTCAAACCACTTCAAATAAGCATACTCCCGATTCGGCCCAACCATGCCCCAAGAAATCGGCATAAACAACACATAAAGGCCAATAGTAACCGCATACAACAACCCATAGATTGCATACTGCACCCCCTTGATCTGATTCTTCAAAGTCCAATCGGCGACGAAACCGAACGTCAAGATGGCAAAGTACAGAGCAGGGTAATAATGATGCACATAAGTAACTCTGGCCATCGCAACGAAAGGCAGGTAATGCAAGAACCATCCAAGAATAGGGTAGAGAGCCGCGTAGTGGATCTGATCGATATCTCCTTGCTTGAGTTCATCGTAGCCCCGTTGCCAGCGGATCAGGTACCAGACGACCATCAGGGCGACTATGCCGAGGGAGGCGGTGGATCCCCAGTACACGAGGGGGTTTCCGAGAAGGAAGTATTTCACGATCGAGTCATCCCATCCACACATTCTGAGACCGACGTTGAGAATTGGCCATTGCCAGAATTGCGAGGCGAGATCATCTTGCTTGTCAGGATCGGGGACGAGAGCATTGTTAGATGTCATCATGGCAACATTGAGATGAATGAAATCTTGTAAGAAAGGTGATTTATATGCTCCAGCATCGGCAGCAGGGACTGTTGAAAATTAGTATTTGTAAAAACTTCAGTACCAGATATTACTTACGCTTCTCGTTCCAATGAGCCTCCACGTTCCAGTGGGTGTAGACATCCTTGGGGTTGTTATCCTTGGCACATGTGACTTCGATTTGCTTGAAACCCCATTGTGGCAAGTTGACGTTACCAGCTCTAAGATAACACCCGAGAGCAGTGTGCTTAAGTCTGAAAGCAGTAGTCAAAGTTCGGACCTTGGAGCGGTCATTAGAAGCAACATCCTTGACAATTTCGATAGTCCAGTGATCCTTCTCGTCTCCAACAGTAGTGTTTCCGTAACACGAAACTTCCTTGTCAGATTTGGTGATTGGTGCTGGGACTTCGTGGGAGTGAAGGTTACGGCCAGTTTGAGAGTGGATCAATCGAATAACATCGTTGTCTGCGACAAATTTGTTTGGAGCTCCTGGGTCGTACTCTGGTTGATCACGGTTTGGGTAAAACCACCACTCGTTGTTGGAATCCTTGTGATGATAACATGTGATTTGTTGTTGGGTAGAGCCTTCAGGGTAGGTTTGGACGTGAGAATGGAGTAATCCACCACCATATCCCATATTCTTGATAGTTGCTCGAGAACCATAGGCGATCTCAAGAGGACTGTCCTTTCCAACCTCTGTGCCTCTGAGATTTGCTTGGAAAAGAGAGCTCATCTGGGCATCACCTGGACCACTGTTCTCCAAAATGGCGAAATGAAGGGCGAATGAAAGCATGTAGACAATCAATGGGATGACAATCAAACCGAGAACTCTGGCTGCCAAATGAGTAGCAAGATCAAGCTATAATCTGGTTAGTTTTCAGCCAACTTAAAATTCCTCAAAATTACATACCTTTGGCATCTTGGTGTCACCAAACTTGTTCCAGAGATCCTCAACAGTGTAAATACCAACCATAGCAGTGACGAAGAATCCAACCCATTTAACACTGCAAACACAACCAATGCTCATACCAGTCAAAACAAGCCAGAGGAACCATTCCGGGCTGAAACTTTGCTTTTGCAGACGGTGGAATCTAGCCCAGCACAAAACAGTGGTAAATGTAAAGCACAAGAGCATAGAATCCAAAAGAATAAATCGAGAGATGGTAGTGTAGGAGTTTTCGCAGAGAACCATGAGGGTAACGAACCACACAGCCGGTCTCTTAAAGTTCAATTCGCGAGCGGTAAAGTAGGCCATGGGAATGCAGACCGCGCCAAAGAAGGCGTTGAATGCTCTCATGAAGGTATAGTTGACCTCATCTGGGTATTTCTCGCCAGACTTGAATTCGAAAGAACCATTGTATCCTGCCAAATATCCGGACAATCCGACGAGCATTTTTCCGAGAGGGGGGTGGACATCGAAGTAGAATTCGCGCTTGAGGTAATGGGAACCGAATTTACCAAAACTATACATCTGCCATTAGTAAATTGCCAAGGTAAGGCTGAGAGAAAGGGAAATTCGTACTGAGCTTCATCCCAAGTTACAATGGGGGAAAGTCCGATCTTGTATAACCTTGTGAAGAATGCAAAGATTGTGAAAAGTACTGGCGCAATGATGAATTCCCATTCGTCAAGGAATTGGATAAATGTTTGCTCTTTCTGTAGAGGGCGCCCTGTCAGTATAATGAGTGACAATGGGTTTCCACAGCACCCCTGCAGATGCTGCCAGGACATGTTATAGACTGGCATACCTTCTTGATCTGTGTCTTCTTCTCATCCACCTCTACCCGATCCACAGCTCCTCCATTTGGTGATGTTGAAGGCACATTTCGTCGGCGTGCAGCATTATCGAGATCGGCACCAGTCGCAACACCCTTCTCTGAGGTAGCCATATTGGCGCAGCGTCAATAAGACACCAGATAGACGGAAGTCCAAGTGAAGCAATCCACAGATTGTGTAAAATCGAGTTTGCTCAGAGTCGCAGAGACGAACTGGCGGAGACAGGCGATGACAGGCGATTCGGATGGTAAGGTTGTAACAGGGGGGAAAGGTGTCGGTCGTTTGGAAAGAAGAATTACAAAAGAATGCTAATTGACAAAGTTGACCATCTCCGCAGAAGAAAAGTGAGGAGGAAAGGGGGAGGCAGAGGCAAAAAGAATTTCTGAGGATGCCTTGTGAGATGTCGCCGTTCGCTGGGAAGCTTCAGAAGAAAGGGATGGGAGTAGCTGGCCCCAAAAAGTACAAATTTAGACTCAAATTCACTACGCCGCCCCGCCGTCTTACTTGATCCACCCATGATGCCACGACTGAGAAACGAGGCATCATCACCATTTTTGGCAGATGCGCTTTGTTTGAAGGTACGTGACAGCCATTTTTCGAACTTTCTCCTCATCTATATAAAACTCTAATACGTCTCTACAATATACCTCGAAATTCTCACTCAATCCGGCCATCAAAAGCTTCGAACAACTCAATAGCATACCCAAAACCTCGGTACCTCATAATCCCAGTCACCGTCGAGATCTAGACGTCATCCAGGTGTCATTAGTAAAATCTATAGGACAGATATCCTTTGCCCACTGACGCGAGGGCCCAGGCTAGACAGGCTAGACTAGTTGGGGCTGAAAAGACGACGCGGGGCTGACAGCTTCGATAATTATTAATTTGACCTCGTATAAATTAATTGTAAAGCTTGAAACTTTCAAGTATTAAAATAAAGAGTCTTAAAAACTGTATTAGTGAATAGTCTGAAGTGCTGTTGCTCAAGAGTGATGTTCCTAAAACCTCATATAAATAAATAAAGTGATGACCTGTCGGTCAGCCTCGTATTCTCAAATTCAAGGTCACGCCAGGATATATCTCATGAATTTCATTCAGAACCCCGGAGCAAGTTCACAGGAACAAGAAAACTCATTAGGAATAGTCCTCATATTTTTTGTTTGTACAATTGTCCAGACTCCCATTCTAATTTCATGCATCCCAGTCGCAATCAACGTTCTCCCCAAAAACGCTCGATCTCGGTATGATTTTACATCAAAAAGCAGACTCTTTCAAGCCCTTCACCCCAGAGAGTCCCATTACGCCCGCTTGTCTAATACCAATTATCCAGAGAGGCCCAGACTCTAATCGCGCGCGCCGATTTACCACCATAAAGAAGAAAACACAACAACAATCTCGAAACCGTTCATGCATCCTCTTGATCCAGAGGCTTGTACGATCCACTCTTAACGCTATCCCCATCCCCATTCCTCGTCACCATCCTGGAAATCCATCCCCCAACTCCCTCACTGCGAGGCGTGCCATCCTCATTCATCGAGGCCGCATATTGGGGCTTTCCATTTCGGATTGCAACATGAGGCGGGTCAATGTCAAGTCCTGGAATAGCGCTGGATGGTCCGATTCCATTCCCGAAACTTCCACTCTGGATTCCCCTTCTAAGATCCATCGAGGGAACTGGGGAGTTCACGCCCAATAATGAACCCGTCTCTGCTCTAGTTATAGGTGTAGGCATAGCTGTTGTAGCGTCACCGAAAAGGGCGTCCATATCCTCTAGTCTAACCCCGGCGGTCTCTGGATAGATGAAGTATACTAGTTTCAATTAGCACAATGAAATCACTGAAATATCGACTTTCACTTACCAACAACGAAACTGGTAGCGCAAAAGAATGCATGAACAAGATATAGACGCCATTCAATCCACTCTTGGAGAATTGGCGTCATTTCTCCTACCAGCCAATTGAATGCCCAATTGGTAGCCGTGGACAAACTAGCTCCCTTGGAACGAATACTGAGCGGCAAAATTTCTGGAGGATACAACCATGGAATTGGACCCCAACTAAATCCGAATGCTGCGTTGTATATCATGACGAAAATTACGACCAGAGTGGGCGTCGCGGGTATTTCGAGGAAAAGGAAGTAAGAAATCGAAGAGAGTGACAAAACCATCGCTACGGCACCGCTTAGAAGGATAAATCTTCGGCCCCATCGATCGACTAAATACCAAGGAGGTACTGTTGACATGAGATAGGTGATTCCGTTGATTCCAGTCATCAAAATGGCATCTCTACCCATCCAACCGGCTGACTCAAAGACATATGGCGCGTAATATGATATTACGTTGATTCCGTTCAATTGGGCAAAAGCCTGGGCTGACATGGCAATGAAGACACGAGTACGATATCTCCGGAACATATCTCGGTAGGATTTTTCTCCTTCTTGTCGTTGAAGTAATACATCCATCTTGATTTCACGGTATTCTTCTCTTGCTTTCGGATCGTGGATATCTCCTCCGCCATAAAGGTTTGCAATAACAACAATACCTTCTTCATCATGATCATTATCTAAGAGCCATCTACAAAAATCAGCTAAAAGGTCCTGTAAATCCAGGAATAGTTGATTACCTTGGAGATTCAACAATAACCAAACTACCAAGTCCAAGCAGAGCCCCCATGACACACTGCATCAATAAGGGAATTCTCCAAGAATAATCGCTGTTGATAAAACTACAAAAGTAGTCGACCCATACGGATGTAGCGTATCCAGTAATGTTTCCAGAGAATTCAATACATGCAAGCTTACCGCGATTGTGTGGCGGAGATATCTCGGATTGGTATACGGGAACAATAGTCGAGAGCATACCAACACCCACACCAGCAATAATTCTACCCAGCATCATCATGGGCATGCCAGTTGCAAAACTCTGAAGGGCACCCCCGACGAAAAATATGCAAGAACCATAAAGAATTGTCTTTCGTCTTCCAATAATATCTCCGACTCGGCCGACGACAAGGGAAGAACAGAAGGCTCCGATTTCGAGAATGGCAACCATAGTACCAACTTCTGCTCGGGATGGGTGATTAAAGTAATCTTTGAAGAACGGGCCTCTGAACGTAACACATTAGTCCTGTTCCATGTTGAAAAGGGAGTAGACATACGTGATAATACCAGACATAACTCCTTGGTCATATCCGAATAGGAAAACGCCTAAAGATACAAATATACTGGTAAAATACCTGGGCATATTGTTAGCTTGACAACCATATTCAGACGATGTAGTTCCTACACTAATGGCTTGCCCGTCAGGCCATGCATTTGTCTTTCTCCTCCCGACATGATGGCGGCTATCCAATGTTCTGCCTTAGTGATATGTCGTTGTGTAGGACTAGGAATCTCGATTTCCTCCTTAACGAGTCCAGGTTGACGACTCTTTTCCTCACCGTGATCGAGGTCTTCCGAGTAATGAACCCTCCTATGACGGACTGGTCTCCTTGAGGAAGCACCAAAAACTTGATCGTCAAGTGACTCTCGTAGCCTTATCTGTAGGGGATCTTCGGCGTCTGCCAACTGTTCTGCGAGGTCTCCTGTGTCGCTCCAGGAGAAGTCCGAGTCGGAGGAGGACCGCGAGAGGGAAGAGCGGCGGCCCTGCTTCTCTTCCGAATGCCCTCCCAGCAGTGAGGCCGAGTGTGAGTCGGATTGGGATGGCTGTGATGATAGAGTTCTAAGGGGAATATTCGCAGGACGACGTGAGGATGTTTGGGAAGGAATGATGACGGTCGCGGAGCTGTTTTGCAGCAGCCCGGTCCGCGTGTGGGAGAGGTTGGTTGGAATGAAGATGGGGGAGAAGCGGAGAGATGGAGTGGAGGGTGCAGTGACGGTGCAAGCTTGGAAGTGGATTGAATGGATTGTTGGGGATGCGCAGGCAGCGTGAAAGTGGATCTTTTTAGGGTCAGTCGGCTGTCAAAAGCCTGGCAGGGTGATGCAATCCAGGGTCGTCAGGGGCCCAAAATTTCTCAGTCTGGACTTTTCAGGGCCGGGAAAAAGAGTCAGTTGGTGCTGGGCACGGCGCACTACATCTAATCAATTTTTTGGTCTTTTTTGCCTGGTCTGCAGTGCTCTGTTCTCCTCAGCCGGTGGGTGGAATTGGGGGTAAGGTGGTACGAGAGTGTACTTGTACGATATGGGTAAAGTCGCATGGGAGTTCTGAATCGAGGGTGCTTCGGCGGTGCTGCTGGGCTGCGAGTCGCGTGTGATAGGGCCAAGTTGAGCGTGGCCGTGTCGAAGACGTGGGAGGGATGAGTGTGACCGCAACACGATGTGATGTTGTTACGAGAGCAGTTACCGTGGGCAAAGACTGACGAGAAGTGACGATGTCGGACGATGCGATGTGTAGGAATGTGTTTGGCTCAACTGCACCAGATGATGGGGACGGGCTAGACATTCAGGGGAAATATCACTTTCCAGCTTGCTGTCCTCGGTTCCATTTTTGGGGCTATGTTACACGTGACTCTCCCCCATTATCTTTTTCTGAAGAAGATGGAGATCCTTGCTTATCCTTTTAAATGGGTCATATATTCTGAGGCAAGGAAGTCAAGGGCTGAGGTTGTCGAGAACTACATAACAATAGTTACTTTGCCTTCGTTCACAACTCCCTTTCTACACCCACCACACCTAATATACGAACCTGCAAGGAACTGGTCGGCAATGGCGGTTGTAAGATCATCTTGGCCTGACTTTGATACTTCACAGTGAATTTCTCTTAAGTTTTAAGATAACGAAGATATTCAGAAGCTCTCCATATATAATGTCTCCTAAGTTCAAGTAAATAATTTAATTATTCAAAACATCAGGCAAAATAACCCCCACGCAAAATTGTCCCGAATGTGGTGAACAAGAGTACAACATCACTCATCAAGCGGGGAAAAAACAGCGTGGCATGCTCGGCAAGATCTCACATGAACTTCAAGTACATTATCGTCCAGTATTCAGGGTTCCGACTTTCTGGTCGTAAATTCCGTTGTAGAATCCTACAAAGAAAATATGGGTATTCCCGTCCTCTAATCCCAATATTTAATACTTCCATCCAATCCCGCAGTCACAACCTTACTACTCTCTTGCGGATGCCATTCCACACACGTAAGCGCTCCAACACTCGCCTGCATCTTATGCAACATCTTGCACGTCTTCCAGTCCCAAAAGCACACATAACCCCCCGTGTCTCCACTTGCAACGAAGTTGCCATCCGGACTACAGGCAACATCAATCGCATAACCCGCATTGTTATGTCCCTTGAATACCTTCTTTCGGTTTTGACGGAATTTATCGGTTGCTCCATAGACGAATATGTTGTTATCTGAACTTTGGTATGCAACAAACTTGTTGCCTGGGTGTGCTGAAGCTCGTGTCATTGGATACATGTGAGGTTCCGCAATATATTTGATAGGGACTGGAATATTGTAATCCCACGCCCGAAGAGATTTGTCGTCCGAGGTGGTCATGAATCGACGATTGTCGTCCACGAAAGTAATTGTGTTGATGGCTGCAAGATGGTGATCGTATTCCTGAACGATTTCCCGTGTCCGGATATCGAATTGAATGATTTTCTTGTCCGACATACCAGCCAGAAACTCATTGGAGTGCTCGACTGATGGATTGAACCTTACAACGTGTGGTGTTTTTCCAGTTGTGAAACGATTAACGCATTGTCCAGTTTCTGTGTCCCATAACTTCATCATACGGTCGTAGGAGGCTGTGAGAAATTGCGAACCAGAGGCGTTGAATGTAACATCTGACAACGCTTTGGTATGACCTGAATATGTTCGCAATAACTCTCTCGAGTGATAAACATCCCAAATCTTGACCGTAGAATCCGCACTTCCAGACAGAAGTAAATGGCCCGACCCAGGAAAGAACCGTAATCCAGCGATAGGTTTCGTATGGCTCTTCCAAGTATGTACCAACTTTTTTGGATGGTAGTTCTTGAAAGTTCCAACCACCCTCTCCTTTCTCAAATCAATATCCAGATCCTGTGGAACATGCATATAAGTCCTTCCCTGGTAATCGTACTGTTGTGAACCTTCGAAAACACTCGTCTCATCGCCCATGTCCTCCGCTTCTTTCCTCTTAGCAACTGCTTGGGGTAATGCCGGTATCAGTGTTCCACTCTCTACAACATCTTCCTCCTCGACCTCCTCGTATTCCTCGTCGCTTGCTAACTCCTCATTTTCTCCCACCTCCTCATACTCCACAGTCTTGTATTTGGCCCATGGTCCTACATAGGCATTGTCCCCTTCCGCCACAGTCGCATCCCCTTTCTTCTGTCTCTTTGCGCGTATCCTAGCAGCTTCCTCTTTCTCTGCCAAACCTCCTCTGTAATCTCTGTCGGGGCCTCTCTCTACCGCGCGATGCTGACTTCGAAATGTGTGTTCACTGATGAACGTTTCTTCCGCATATCCAGTGAGGACATTCTTTCGTTTTAGGGTCGCCTTCTCGTCTTTGAATGGATTGGAGGGACCTTGATTAGGTCGAGAGAGGTCCTGGGCTGTATATGGAACAACAGCGTGGTCTGGTCCAGCAGCGTTGCGCACCGCGACGGCATTTTGTGGTGCCATATTTGGCGGATAGTCCCCGAATTCTGCCATATCCAATGATTCGTACGTAGCGACTACTAAAAAAGTTTGTTGTAGAATGTGAAGAGGAGGAATTTGGTTTTGGTGCAAGTTG
Organism: Hymenoscyphus sp. LP001; assembly: GCA_037952655.1. Lineage (NCBI taxonomy): Eukaryota > Fungi > Ascomycota > Leotiomycetes > Helotiales > Helotiaceae > Hymenoscyphus > Hymenoscyphus sp. LP001. Next base: position 9,538 of record JAPZOX010001035.1, read on the forward strand.
AAAACGAAAGTAAATCGTCTAGCCTCACAAGGCTGCGGATCTTGACCCCTGTCATCAAATATCACGTGGAATACTGCATCAGGTTGAGCCTCGAATTAATACATCCATTATTCACTCAGGATTGGAAGGAAACAATTTTTGAAAGAGCTCAACAAAATCCAGATTGAGAGCATGCCATGATTATACAGCATACACAGGTATCTATCATCGTAGGACTTCAACCCGAAGTCACCAAGGTGGAAATATGCCCCACCCAATACCTTAATAGCACACAAAGGAAGCACGACTCCGGAACCATCAACGTCGTATAATCGTTGCAGATCTTCTCTCAAGTAATTATCCTGCCATCGTATGCCCTCGCTATACACATCTCCAAGCCGTCTTTATTTCCCCTCCTCTTACAGGAAGACCCCCTTCGCACCACTTACTCCTCGTCTACTCGCTTTATCACAGCAGTTCAAAGCTTATTCCTCTTCGATATTATATTGACTTTTGATCGAGGAGGCAAGTCAGTGAGACTCGTCACGGATAAGAGCAACTAAGGAGGGTTAGCGATATTCCAAGGCATGCCACGAAGCGCAGCTGAGCTATTGCCCAAGAAATACGTACCAATCATGCTGTATAGGTAGAAAAAGAACATTATAAGGTGGAAACCCAGTTTGATAAATGATTCCTGTTAACTGTTAGGATCTGCGAGGTTGAATATTCCTTGAGCGGTGTTTTGATTACCTTCTTGTGAACGTTGAGCTTTCTGAAAATCTCCGTGGCATCTAATAAATGTGCGTTGTCGACGATTCTATCCATATTATGTTAGCATAGCTCTTTCTCAGCCAGTGTGTAATTCCCATATAGCCATAGGTCTGTTTGTGCTTCCAAAGGGGTTGAAGAACGTACTTCTTGATGTTGAATGCCAGGAGTGGCAGGTTGAGTATAAGCGCGATCCAGTACCCGTTGATAAGGAAAAGGAAGGTCAAAAAGCCGTGAACTGCAGCTTCAGGAATGATATATGTGTTCAAACGGTTGCAAAGGTCGATTGGATTGATGTAGTCACTGTTATGCCGCCATATTAGCATGTGTTCCCAATAGAGAATAGATTTTCTGGTGCCTATTCCAGCCACTGAAGGCACTCCCGCCGCAGAGGGCGAAAGTGGGTGGGGGGCAAAAAGACAGAGAGGACAGAACTTACCATTCCAGATCGCTATACATGATCGTGAAAAAGACTTGTAGGAAGAGGTTGACGGCATTAATCAGTACCGCCAACAGATACAGCCATGCCTCGCCGGACATCATGATTGCGACTGGGAATTTGTGTTGAACGCGGGATTTTGGGTAATCCTGCGATGCTCTAGCTTCTGGTTTGTTCTGCGGTTGGTACTCGATTTGCTTCGACACGGGAGACTCGAATTTTTTTGTTTGTGCAGCTTGGAAGGTTCGGCGCTGTCAAGGTCTGCTGGGTGTGTATCTCAACAACTAGCAACCGGTAACGCGACAATATCGGCTTTTCTGGGGTTTGCAAGAGGGACGGAAAAGGGCGGGACAATGGAGGTGAGGGGAATGACGATAATCGAGTCTCGAAGGGTATCACGAAGATGGCGCACAAAGGTGGACGAGGGAGGTGAGAAGAAGAAAGGTCAGAGAGAGGACGTAGCTCAAGCATGAGGCTGGGAAAGCTGGCTTGGCGTTGACGAATTCTTGTGCCTGAGGTTTCAACTTCGTCTACTCTACTTACCTAATACGATGCTAATATCTTGAGCATGGAACCTATTTTTTTGATGTTTTATTTCGCAACAATTTCGAGGGAAGGGAGCCTATCCAAGCTAGGTAGCGATAGGGAGTCGGCTTTGGGTAGTGGTGGTGTGCGCAATGTGCGAGAAGTGTTATAGGAACTATCATCTGAAGACGGGAAGTATTCAACTATGTCGAATAATATCTTCTTATCTAGGAATTTTCTAAACGAAAATTAAGGAAGATAGAACTATCAGAGGAATGCCCAGTGCTCTACGGAGCACCCCCTCCTCTCCTTCCCATCGCTATATATCGGTACAGACAAGATACTGACCTTGACCCGAAGTAGAGCATTGATATTTGGGTTATGGATTTGTCCCTTGGGTACTAAGTCGGTTCCCAGCGCAGCGCCAGGAGAAGGGGAACCGACTATTATCTTTTGGAGAGAGAGAGAGTAAGGGATTTTTCCATTTTTGACGGTAAGGAGTGACTCTTAACGGTATTCGCCTTGGGAGAGGGAGTCGCACGCTTTTACTCAAGTAGTAATAGAACAGTATATATGAGTTAGTAAATCAAGGAATTTCAATGTCTTTCCAGGAGTATTCAAGTTGTTCTGTTTCCCTTGCCAAGATTTGTATAAAGTGGCAGAGGTTGACAGCCTGTGTAACCAAACCCCAAGAGGCATGAAAGGGGGAAATTGAAGCAAATTGAACACACCAATAAACCACCACATAACCAAGTTCCAGATTAGGTACGGAATATCTTGGATTTCCGCATTGTTTTAAGTCGAGCTTCCCGCCTAGAAATATTTGCTTTCAAGTCATATCGGAAAAGATAAGTGTTTGTACTTCGAAGTATGGCGGTGCAGCAAAACTACTGCTTGACCTATTGATTTTAGCATCGGTACAATCAGCGTCCTTCCTTAGCCTACGTAATGGCCATCTACACCTGCTCCAAAGGTGCTGGAATCCAACAGGTCAATTTTCCAGTGGACCAGGACAACCCCTCGATCGCCATCAATGCGTGGAAATAGGGAGGGAGAAATGACGAAGGTGTCCCCGCTACACAGCCCTAAAAAGAACCCAAGACGAAGAACAATGTCCGCAGCTGAATGAAGCTCAAGAAACGGCGCTGCCGGACGAAGCGATTCCGTAGAGTATTCTGTTGATTATCCAGCGTTCCGACTCGAGATATATAACTTTCTCAGGTTCGTGGGAGGGCGGGGCAGGGTCTAGCGGAAGTTGGAGATCGGTTTGCCCAATGCAGCTTGCTTCCAGATCAATTCGATGCGTTCCAGCTGGCCTGGCCGTGTGGCGCCTGCACCGGATAACATCTGGATGATCTCAATTGACCGTCAACCTGAAACGTACCCCAAGGGCAAACAACTCGAAAATAGCAACACGGTGGGTGAGAAGTCGAGAAGAGAACAACCCACGTCCTGGTCCTTGCTCGGATCATCCACCGTGGAATTGTTTATGCAAAAGAAGGTGCAATTGTCGAAGTCGGTGGCATGATGGGAGAGATGGCTGGAAAAGGCAAGAGTTCTGCTCGTTGATTAGCATGAAAGCGCTTCATAAAACTGGCATTCATCTTATCCCTCCCCACCGGCGATGACAAGCCTTCCATTGAAATCCTTGCTTTGCTCTCCGGCCCCCTCGCCCTGTTGCGTTATTCGAGAGGCTGGCTTGCTAGTGCAGCGCTGCATCGGGCCTCGACCCTGGGAAAGCGGGTCCTATCGGCTTTTTGCCCTTTACAGTAAAATTTGATGTTCTAGGGAAGATTGGCAAGCGAAATCAAGGTCCAAGGGTAGGGTTGGAGTGATGAAGAGGCGTTGTCCATACAACCCATACGAACGAGTATGAGCTGGCACCGCACCTATTTCCAAAGCCACCAATCCCACTTGGTTTTCCCTCTGCTCAACTTCCACGAGAAAGTCCCTCCCTCTACTGAGTAATCAATCCATCGCGAACATCACCACTCCACGATAGCATCATCACCTACAAAGCTCCCTTTGTGACTATCTGGAGCTCCTCGACAAGCGCATACCAACCTCTCTCCGCCGCCACCGTTGTCGTCTCACAGGCCATTGTCACTCCAAAGCCTCCAATTCAATTCGCATTGATCGTGGCTGTGACTGTCCGTTGGAGTGGCCGTTGCATACTCGCACCCCAATCAACCTCGACCCTACAACGTTCCTGACTTGTTTATCGAAGTTAATTGGCGACCTCTCCTCTCCAAACCACCTCCACCGAATCATAGACCACACCACCATCAACCCAGACACGCAAGCTGCTGCGGCCGATCCAGTTCACAGTGGCGACAAACAAACCTACGACGACATCGAATATACAATCACGATATCTGCGAACAGAATTCCATCCCTACATCTGCGAACGAACCTGGGCCGAGGACGCTCAAGGCCCCCATTCAATAGTTTCCCCTCAGCTACTTTGCGCGCAGCGCTTCAATCGAAACAATGAATTCAACACAGTTCGGAAACTTCCATGTGAGTACACACAGTACTCCGAGCAATCTACATAGTGCTACGATTGTTCCAACACGAGGGAGAATCTTGCTGACAATATTCCGCCATAGAATTTCTGTCGCGACTCAACTCTTCCTGTCTGCAACGTAAGCATTTACTCCGCGACCCGAAACCTTTTCCTGAAACATTCACTAATTCATCCGCAACAGCTTTTCCCTGGATTCAATTATACCGACTCGCGTTATTTGAGCTGTCAGCTCACCGGAATTTCTTTGAGTGGTGGAAGACATATCGGCAACTTGGGTGGGTGATCTTACAATCGCATTGTAAATCCAGGACTAATGATGAACAGGGTCAATAATAATCGCGGCCATAGCAATTGTCGTAACATCTTTTTTAATATGGCGATCAGAACGAAAACAGGCTGCAGTTGGTCGAAGGTAAGACAAATCCGCAAAACATTTCTGTTTGCACCCAGACTAATTTAGTTCTCTAGGGAAATGCAATTGTTCCTTCTGGGATTCATCCTGATCGAAATCTGCGAAATCTTTACTGTTGGCAAATTCCCTCTCAACAAGACAGTACTGATTGCCTTCACTGGTATTCATCTCGGCCTGATCATAGCCACCCTCTGGATTCTCTTACTCAATGCCATCGTTGGCTATCAACTTCTTGACGACGGCACTCCAATGTCCGTTGGTCTTATTGTCGCATCCTCTGCAGCACTCTTCATTGGTACCGGATATATCGCTCTCGACACTGGTTATGGTTGGACCGGATTTTGGGCTAGCAGTCTCGAACCACCAAACAGGGGCATTGCGCTTTACGTTCTCTATCAACTTGCACCTTTGGTATTCCTCTTCGCTTTCTTTGTGTTGGAAACTTTACTGGTCATCAGAGTCTTAGGCGAGCACAAACCAATGATCTACCTCGGAGCTGCAGCTCTCCTCTTCGCAATCGGCCAAATTTTCAACTACGTCGCTAGCGTTCACATATGCAAGGGCACCAAGGGAGCAATTGACGGAGCTCTTTTCGAGACATTGTTTACCCTCCTTTCGGTAGTCACCATCTGGGTATTCTGGTCGAGCATTACGGAAGACGATTGGCCAATGCCAGTCACGAACACCTACTCATGACGATAATAAATCCAAATGGCATGGGAAAAACCGGAGTTTGGGGCGGCATTTTGAACGTTTTACACGATATTGTTTTAAATTATTACATGAAGCATTTTTGCTCAGAAATACGACTACTATAGGTAGAAATACGAGTACGTACAACAGCTACACTCAAGGGGAGGGAGGTAATGGGGAGGTGCTGATTCAAGAATCTGACCCCCGAAAGAGGAGCATCCTGAAAGAAATTTCTTTTCATATATTGGATGCTCCCATCGTTTGATTGTTTGGCTTGTATATGATTTTGTTGCATTAGTAGTATACCCAGTGGCGCGAATAATGGAATCGCAAAAATCAAAATTAATTTCATCTGAATTATAGTTTCAAACTCGGTGACTTGAATTGTGTGAGGCTAGCTGGATATTCACTATGTACTTTGGCTGTCTTTCTGTAAGGCTGAGCCGAGGCTGTGAGCAACCCACCGGTAGGCTTGTATAAGATAGAAGGTTTATCCGAAATGCTCAAGTGAATGATAGATTAGTTGAGTGAAAACAAAGAGCCGTGCTCTGTTTTCTGAACTTCTCTTGATGAATTCTGTTTTTCCAAGTAAGCTGGAAGATTCGATTTTGACGAAGAGTTCTTAGGATAATTCAACTAATGGTAATTCTTATAGCCAGCAAGAATTGAGAATCAATTTATGACTTTTTATGATAACACTCTTCACTAATGTCGCACCATCCCCAAGCGAGGCTCCCATCCCCCCAGAAGCTTCAGCCTTGCATCGATTTCTCCAGCAACTCACATCAACCAAATTCCCAACCAACCTCCCAACATGTCCAGCTCCGACGAGGACTACGTCGCAGATTCTGACGATGATGCTGGCGCCCATCAGGTATCCGCAAAACATGGCACGCGCTCCTCTGGGCCTGTGAAAGCTTCGGAGGGCACAGCTGGGGGAGGAGGCACCAGTAGGAAGAGAGCGGCGTGGGAGGATATCCAGAGGAGTTGGGATACGGTTGTTGAGGGGGCGGATGGGAGTATTAATTCTGCGGTCGAGGGGTTGAGGGAGGCGGGGAAGAGGAAACGGTTTGTTTCTTCTTCCTGTTATTTTTGCGGGGGTGTTTTTGGGATGTGTGAATAGTGGCTAATTATTTTGGGGGAATAGCTTACTGAAGGATACGACCCCTCTACAAAGAGGTATCATAAGACATCTAATCCTCATAATCGACCTCTCCTTCGCCATGGTAGAGAAAGATCTCCGTCCTACACGATACCTCCTCACTCTCCGCTACGCATCCGAATTCGTGACTGAATACTTTGAACAAAACCCCATCTCGCAACTTGGAATCATAGGTATGCGCGACGGCATAGCCCTGCGTATCAGCGACATGTCAGGGAACCCAACCGAACATATCGAGAAACTGAAGGGCTTGAAAGACCAGCAGGGACAGGGAAATCCAAGTTTACAGAACGCATTAGAGATGAGTCGAGCGGCTCTTTTCCACGCTCCTTCTCATGGAACGAGGGAGATTCTTATTATTTATGGGGCGTTACTGAGTTCTGATCCGGGAGATATCCACGAGACGATTCAAAGCCTGATTACAGATCATATAAGAGTTTCTGTCGTTGGTTTGGCGGCGCAGGTTGCGATTTGCGCGGAACTGTGTAAATCCACCAACGCAGGGGATGAAGGGAACTACAGCGTCGCTCTCAACGAGCAACATTTCAGGGAACTCGTTATGGCTATCACGACCCCTCCCGTCACGCGAACGAAAAAGCAATCCCAAAGTAGTTTACTGATGATGGGTTTTCCCTCGAGGACTCTTGGGGTAGGGAAGACTATGAGTTTCTGCGCCTGCCACAGTAAACTTTCTCGAGGGGGTTACCTCTGTTCCCGATGCGACTCAAAAGTGTGTTCCCTCCCCGCGGAGTGTCCCGCTTGTGGACTAACACTCATCCTCTCCACCCATCTCGCGCGTTCCTATCACCATCTTTTCCCGTTGAAAAATTGGATTGAAATCCCATGGTCTGTCGCAAGAGCAAAGAATTCTAAAGCTTGTTTCTCTTGTTTGGCTAAGTTTCCGAAGATACCTGCGGTGGGCAGTGAAGAGGAAAGGAGGGAGGGCGAACATAAGGGGACGAGTGAGAGTTCGAGGTATGCTTGTGAGGTTTGTGGGGAGCATTTTTGTATTGATTGTGATGTTTTTGCGCATGAGGTGGCGCATAATTGTCCGGGGTGTCAAGGGGATACTAGGGGGACGGTGGAGAGGGATGAGGTGCATAGGGAAAGAGTAAGAGGGGATGGGGATGTGGTTATGGTTGGCTGAGGAGGGAGGGGAAATTGGTAGAGGTTGTATCGAATAGCAATGGTTTGTTTTCATGGCGTTTTTGGGGGTGGGAAAATGGAGGGAATTGGGGCGTTGTGGTGCATGGTTGAAGGCGTTTTTTGTCTTCTTCCCTTTTTGGTGAAGGGACTAGCTAGTGCGAGGGAGAGAGATTTTTCTTGATGGCTGTCTGTACAAGGATATGGAAGGAAAGAGAGAAAAGTCAAATATTAATGAGTCTTTCAACTCTTCTCCAACGTGATGCTCTGAACTTGCCCGAAGGGGTTTTGTTCATCCAGTTGGACGTTGAGTAGTGTCATCATCAGAGCCAATATCTCCGAATCCAGCTGTCTTGAGGAAATTCATTTACGTCAAGAAAGAAAAAGTAAATCGATCAGGAAATATACTTGTACTGTGCCAACAAGCACGCTTTCAGTAAAACAGAGATTTAAGAAAAAAAGTTTCCAGAAGTCTAAGATCTTATCCTCGCGGTTCGTGTTGGAAAGTGGGTTCTGGGGAGGGTGTGATGTTGGATGTGATTTGGGCTTAAATGGGATTTGTTATTCTGAAGTTATCTTAGCCTCTTCCGGTGGCTATTATTTTGATGTTTGAAGTCATGGGAAAGGGTAGGCTCCCTATATAAATGGTTGGTAGAGTGATATCGGGGGGAGATCTCGCTTATATATTCGAATACTTGGACGGTAAAAACCTCCAGTGTGAGAAATGAGTAGAGTAGAGTAGAGTAGAGTAGTAGCAACTACTCTATTCTACTCAGCCGATTTTATATACTACTCTACTCTACTTACACTACTCTGAGTAACTTAGAGTACTACTCGAGTAGTTCGGACCGAGTCGAGACGAACCAGGCCAGAGCTCGGAGCAGTATCGAGGTAGCGCTCCTAGTAGCGCCGAGAGCTTAAGCGAGATCTTCTATCTACTATTTACTACTTAACTTCTTTAAAAATAGCCTTAATAAATTAGTATTAATTAAATAACGTGGTTTATTATCGAGTCGCCTATATTATCGAGTCG
>JAPZOX010001036.1:0-18187 GCA_037952655.1 Hymenoscyphus sp. LP001
GTTAAGTATAAAGCTTCTATCTAATAACAGACGTGCTAGTCTTATATAGAACCTTTGTCTCTTCTAAGTAGACAGGATCGCCTGTCGTTCTAGTCGACTAGGTTACCTAGGTCGCTAGTCGACCTAGGTAATCCCTTATATCACGTGACCTCTAACGTACTTCTAATAGTAAGATCCTAGAATCTCTAAATACTTTTATATTATAGACTCTCTTCTATATTACCTTCTATTTCCTAGACGTTATATCTTATTCTATTAGAGCGCTATCTAGACTACTTACTATATAAAGTGTAATTTATAATAATCTATAACGAAAGATATAACAAGAGCTATAGCGAGACTTCAGCTTCTTATAGCTTATACTTACTATAACGAAAGCTATAACGAAGAGCTATAGTAAGACTTCAGCTTATACTTACTAAGAGACCTCGACGTAAGAGGTTCTCTACGTATAAAATCCCTTTCCTCGTACGTAGAATAGACTTCTCTTCTTAGTTAATTCTTCTTATAATAAGACAACCTTATCTATTAACCTCTTTATATTCGGCCCGTAATAGAACCTTTCTATTAAAGTTAATTAGACTAGTTATATTATTAGTAGTTATATAATATCCGCTTAAAGCTAATAGAGATAAAGCACGGGCATTTCCAGGAGCTTAGTTATTACTTCAGAGCTTAAAAACTCGCTAGTTATAACTAGTCGAGTCTTAAGAGTTAGTTATTACCTTGCTCGCTACTCTGTCTCAACCTCTACACCGTCTTCTTTATCTCCTCTTTTCCTATCTTCCTCTTCTACACTTGGTATAAGCTATGATTAAACCTCTAAGCTGCTTTTACAAATTAAATAACAGCTCTGAAAGCTGTTATATCTGGCATTCACCGCTCTGTGCTTCCGTCAATCTGTTTCCCTACTCTTATCTCAATCGGACCTCCATCTACCTGATACATATGATAAGTCTCCTCTCCGCTCTCCCAACGCTTCCTATAAGGCTTTCTTGGCCCGGCTCATTGCGGACATTAGAACAGGAAGTGCCGTACCGACTCCTTCGCTCCACACTGGCATCTTGTTGAATCCGCTCTCTGAGCCCGTGCCATGTGACTGTTCAAACCTAAATGTTCTGTCCGCTATTGCACTAATATGAATTGACCCAGTCTCCTTGAAGTATCGTAAATGTTGGCTATATGAACAATCAAATCAATATCAACATGGATCCTCTGAACCCAAACACATCATACAAAGATGCCCCCCACCATACTCCGGCTTCCCTAGATGGCCCAAGGCGTTTTCGCGCTCCGCGAGGGTATAGTCGCAACAGATCAGGCTTGGATTATGTGTGGGGCGCCCTTTGCGGAGCATCTGCCTGCAAAGTGTAGTCAACCTATCTTCGGGCTCTCCTTCTGAGCTAGCGCTTTGACCAAATATGCTAGATACCTCTTCATAGTTATCGCTATCATCGGTAGAGAGACACGGTCGCTTTGCCTCAACGATTAGGAGAAGGTCTGAATCTGAAGCCTTACGTTTCTTTAGGCTTTTGCTTCGCCCTCTTCCAAAGGTGCCTAGTTAAGCGAAGGTAGCCGGATCTAAGGTCTTTGTAACTTTGTAGAAGCCATCGGAGCTTTTCTCCCATAGCTTGACCAGCCGTTCTGGACCTTGCTCTATAAAGCCTGTGACGTGTGGGAATATAGCCCAGGCGAAGCGAGCAAAGAGGAATTCTGCTGAGACGCTAGCGGCTATCTCTATCAGCCGGTTGTGGTATATACTGCCCAGGTTGTATGTGGTATTGAGAAAGTGAGCCACCTATTAACCATCTTTTCGGGCGATGGTAAATGTACGGTTATCAAATACGCGGTGGAGGTCGGGACACAAGGCAATGCCATTGGTTATATCATCAGTACTCATATCGCCTAATATCTGTAACCGTGTATTATATTAGAGCATGCTGTTCTGATAAAACTAGTCCAGCTCACTCCTAGGGCATAAATGCGCTCGTTTGATGTAGTCTCGGTATCTAGAAATTACACAACCTTGGTCGTGTGCAAAGACAGCCATGTTGACCGAGGACTCGGAAGGAGCCCCTGATGGCCCTCTCGTCTCAACTCCTCTGAGCCATCTCGCGGGTATACTACTATGAGGGAATGCGCAATGCTCGAAGGTTGGGTAGACTGGGTATTTATAATATGCTCGGCCGCTTGACTCTTGGGTGGCGGGAATAGGATTAGGTACGTGGTAGTAGTACTCGTCGTCGAGCAGGACTTCGTCATGTCCGACGTGCAAGTTGTCCCCATCCCGATTCCGTGTCAAATATCCGTCCTGTGCATTGCAGGCCACAATTGCACAAGCCAACAGCGCGGTGCCGGCGTGTAGCCCTCCATCTGGGGTGTCACACGCGTAGAGTCGGAGGAGGTTGCTCTGATTGAAATTGTCGCAGTATGCTGGGTGTTTGAAGATAATAAACTTCTTTGAGTTCGTATACGCAGGCGACAGGGCGGAGGCTGATGTTGGGCATCACGATAGGATAGGATGATAGCGAAGACTAGATGGTTGGTGAGTTTTAGCTGACGCCCATTGAAATAATTTGGCAGAGGACTGGCTCACACAAATTTCCTGTGACAATCGATAAGGCGATAGTTGTAGATGTAGATGAACATTTTCTCTGCACAGGGTGTAAACTTTGGGTTGTGGTGATGATGCTCGAACGGTAGGTAGGTGCTAGTGCTCGGGTTCACCAAGTCCCCACCTCCCCACAATTCTCCACCCACTACCCATCCCACTCAGCCTTTGTGACTCCAAATAAGTAAATTTTTAACATACCAAGCAATACAATCCAAACTGGTGTATCGGTAACATTTCCGCCTCTCATTACTCCGTAATATTGGTCCGCGGTAGCGCAGGGTTCGACTCCCTGGTTTGGAAAGAGTACATGGTTCAATAACCTTATCTGGAAGGAAACGTGATTTTTGATTTTTATGCGAGTTTTTATCTTTATTTTTCAACATTAAGTCGCAAGGAGATTTGGAGATCCGTTCTTTACTCTATGTTACTTCCCTTGCTTCTTATTTTCATTACCCAAGAAGCGCTCCTAAAGTTGTTCAAAAGTATCTAGAAGAACCAAAAGTCAACCTTTTTCAGTCTTCTAAACCTTTTAAAACCATGATTGAAATTATCCTAAACGATTTTGCACAATCGAGAGGCAATAACCAGAGTTCTTACAGGTACAATACAACTATCCATTCAGCTTTTCAACTCGACCCATAGCATTTCGGTGTTTGGTTTAGGGAATTACACGGCGATGAGGGTAGTAGTAGGAAAGATTGATTTCCTTGTGAAACCACTGATTGATCTGTACGTTTAGCATGAAAGGGGATTTCTTAAATTAGATTGCATGGTACTTTCGGCAGTAGAAAAAGGGACGAGCGATTGTGAGGAGACATTATCTTAATTCAGAATCTTTAGTAACGGAGCCGAGTAAATAATGAGCTGCAACTCTTTTCAATTTACCTAGCAATTGCAATGGGTGTCTACTGGACTCGGGCTGAGAAGTCGCCAGGAATACTACTTAGAATGCTTGCACTTCCAAGACTGAACTCCTCTATATGTTGAAGATTGGAAATAGGCCGTAGTTAAAAAAATAAATGTTGGAAAGAGCGAAAACTATAGGGATGCAGTTTTCCTCGCGTGAGGATTCAAAATCCAAGTTCACTATTTGAGGCAGAATTTGGGTTTGATGAGAAGTTCAGAAACCCCTGTGATCTTTAGCTGCCCAAGCAAAACATCTTCAGCGATACCAAATTAAGATGAAGTCCACAGAAATACTGTCTTACCCTCCTCATATGGACCTGTAGCCGTCGCCACATTGGCCACATGGTCATCGGGGTAAGCTCCTCTTCGAGTCTTTTCCATTCGGCATTCGGTTCATGGTTTTTAACGAAGCCATAGTTCTTGTAAAGCTGGATTCCGTAGATGGTAGCATCAAGCCACATTTCGACCCCCATCTCATTCGCTTTCTTGATACCCCAGTCCATCATAAGATCGGCAGCTCCCTGGCGTCTGTAATCGGGACTTTCAAACAAGTTAGAGAATGAAATTTGGGTTTGGAGATGAAACTTGAGATTTGTAAATATTCCCATCTTGAGAATTGGGTGTCGGAAAATAAAATTTACATACCGGGTGAAGATAATGTTGAGGTCTAGAACAGTTGATTTTATCAATTGCGTTATCCACCAGAGGCAGAGCGGTATAACTTACAAAGTTGTGGTCTTTGTCCCATAGTAGCCCTCGGGGTCTCGAAACGTTCTAAAGCCTGGTTGACGAATTCACGTTCTCCTCCCTCTGGAAACCAGTACCTGGTAGTCATTGAAAATTAGCTTGATATGTGCAAAAAGCTCCACAAAACAAGTCACCAGCTTCTGAAATGGTAAAAGTAAAGTTATATATGCCACTTACGCCTCTTCAGGTTCGGGGTGTTCAAATGGGCTGGTAGGATGAATTTTCCAAAGTGCACCACCGATGATTTTTTCCAGTCGTCGTATCGGAGACCTTCTGCCAATAGCTAGATGGGTCAGAGACATGCCATTCAAGTTGACGCTGCGTACATTCTGTCAGCGATTCTTCACGTGCGTGAGAACCACTGCCACGGATGGGACAGAATAAGCGGAAGAACGTCTGGAAAGGATTTTCATAAGATTCCCACTCGCATGCAATGAGTTCTTTGAAGTCAGCGTCGGCGTTGACCTCTTCGAGTTTAAAAGACATCTTTGTGCGATGAGAAGTGACAGTGCAGGACTTGGAGTTAGGCGGAGTTGAATAGATAGCTTGAAATCCAAGCGTAACAATAAAAGTGGCAAGAAATAAGCACCTACCTATCGTGGTTGATTTGTGTTGGTGTTGGTGTTGGTAGTGGTTGGTATCCAGCACCCCTAATTCGTTGGTTTGGGTTTCCCCAGTTGGCTTATATGCCTCCTCTCGGGATTTCCTCGCGCCGTTTTCTCTCTTAGTATTATATTGGGTCACCGCGTTCGCAATAAGTCATTGATTTCCCGGGATTTATTTAAAAGTCGTTGTTTGTTGGTATAATTGATGGCTCGCTTAGCATCCAACCATGAGCATGGATAAGTACAAACATCGGGACATTAACTCAGTACCAACCCCCCTCATGCATCAACCCCCCACTGGACACACCTTGCACAGCCTCCACCAGAGCTTCTGGAAGCGGACCTTTTCTACAATCCTTCACATTCGCCTCAAGTTGACCCAACCGTTTCGCACCCAAAATAATCGCATCCCCACTCCCAAGCTCGGAATGATGCATCAACCACCTCAGACAAACCTCGGTAAGTGAGAGTCCAAATTTCTCACAGGCCGTACTCAAGGTCCGGATCTTATCATGCACCTCCGGCTTATCGAAGGTATTCACGAAATACTGCAGTTTACTCTCGCCTTGGAAGCGTGTGCGCGTGAGAGGTTCAGGCGCAAAAGTCACTTTTCCCGTGAGGAAACCTCCACCTAGAGGACTAATGACAACACATTGTTAGATCTCTTGTTTACTATTTTGAAGTTGAGAACCTCACCTGAAGGCATAATACGCAACTCCATGTTTGCGCAAGAGGGGCATAAGCGTCTCCTCATGTCCACGAATAAAGGCGTTGTAATGACCTTGATACACCGAAGGCTTCACAAACCCCTTCTCCTCACAAAGCTCAAAATACCTCGCAATCTGTTCCGCATCATAATTCGAAAGACCCAGCTTAAAACCGTCAACTTCTTTCCAAGTCACACTTCATGAATGAAAACCAACCTTTTCAAACTTCCCAGCCAAAAACTGCCTATGCATCGCCTCAGCAGTTTCCTCCAGCGGCGTCTCCGGATCCGGTAAGTGCGCATAAAAAACCCGGATTTTCCCCCTCCCAAGCAAACTCAACGATTTATCAACGCTAGAAGTGATATTTTTGTCGTTGAGCCTCCCATTTTGTATCAATACTTTAGTATCAACAATGAACCCCTTCTCCACAGCATTAGCTTTTCCAAGAAGTGTCTCCGTGTGCCATGGATTGCCAGGTGGATACGAGGCAGAGGAATCAAGTTCGAGAATATCAAGAGCCTTGAGTTTATCCAGCAGTTCCGAGACGGCTTCGGGGGTTTCCCAGGTGAAAGTGAAGGAGTTCTCTGTATGGCCTATGCCGCCCGCGCCAAATATAAGGTTGGGACTGGTCATTGTTGGAGTTGCTGAGTTTCCTGGAGTGAAGTGAGGTAGGAAGGAGAAGCAGTCAAGTGCTGAATGAAGAGTGGGATAACTGGGTGGACAATGGCATAATAAATGTAGGCTACTCGGTGAAACAATAAGTGTAGTTGTACTGTTAATTAGCCTAAATATTTGACGTAAAAGTAGGCTATATTGCTCTGTCACCTACTTCGATAGTTGACAACTATTAGCAATCATTAGCAACCATTAATAACTATTAACAACCATTAACAAACAACCACCAACTTGAAGACCAACCACGGCTATATCCAAAATGACCAAGCAAAACCTTAGAAACCACAACTGGAAAGCCCACCCTGGCTACTTTCGACCGAGTCGCCAACTTGAAAACCCGACTATAGCCAATCGACGACTTTTGCGAAGTGCAACAAAAATCAGACCGACCGACTTGAAAACCGGCCATGGCTGATTTTCGAATCGCCCATGCCTTGCGAAGTGCAACAAAACTCAAACCGACCAAACATGGAAATCGGTTGCGAACTGCAAACAAAACCGCCAAAGGTTTCGTTCAATCCTCCCAGACTTCTCAATCAAGCGAAACCAAAAAAGCAACGGTAATCCTTTGATACAAAGTAAATACAATCAAATAAAGATCTTATTATCATTACGCTACAACTTCCCAACTTTATACGTGTAAATAGTCCCCCAACAATGAATACATCAACCATGATCCTCTCAAAACTCCCCCATCATTTCATCAGACTCTTACGCCAAAGCAATGCAACAAAAGAAAAAGTGCCATCTGTGTCCCAGAAATCGCTTCTACCTTGTCTTCCCCAACGCCCGCTACCCGTTAAAACATATAGGGGAAAAATACAAACACCATCCCAAGCACTACTTTCATCTCACACTCTCAAGTTTCTCAATCCCAGGGATCGTCATCCCAAAATCCATGATCAGAATCTTAGGATCCTGCCCGGTACTAATAATCCTCCGATAATCACTCTTCGCACCAAGAACCCAGCTAGAATGCCATTTCGGAAAGTCAAGAAGTAGACGTCCACTCTCCATATCAAAGACCTTTATATCTTGATCATAACTCCCGGAAACAAGTCTACCACTAACAGAATCGATATGCAAAGAACGAACGAGATTATCGTGCGCTGCAATATTATGTAGACACTCTCCCGTATTCGCGTCCCAGATTCGAATAATCTTGTCGTTCCCTGCTGAAGCAATGTATTTTCCATCGTCGGAGAACTGACTACAAGCCAACCCCTTGGTATGACCAGAAAATTCTCTGATGTTCTTGCCGGTATCGATGTTCCAAAGCTTGACTCTGAAGTCACCAGAACAACTGACAATTGTATTTCCTCGCATTTGAACCGCGTTGACGGGACCAGCGTGACCTCGAAGTTGCTTCAACATAACCCCAGTTTCTCGGTCCCAAACACAAATGCTTACATCCTTTGAGCACGTAACAATGTACCGCTCATCAAAGGCAAGATCAAGAACTGCTGCTGTATGGTGTCGTAATCTCATGGTTGGTCTGTAATTGTCTTTGATATCGTAGACAATGCATGTTCCATCAGAAGATCCGGTCACCAAAATATTCTCGTCATATTGCAGACACAAAATAGATTGGTTGTGGTGGATGGGATAAGAAACAGCGGCAGGTCGGGGAGTAGCGGAACGACTCATGTCCGGCATTGTTGCATAGTGTTGAGGCGAGCCGTCCTCACTAGTCATGATGGCAGTATTCTCAACGATATCGGGAGGTCCAATGATCAACTTGCAGGAATAAGTTTTCATATCCCATACTCGAATTGTCTTGTCTCGAGAACCCGTGATGATCTTGGATCTAAACAAAATGTTAGTTTTTGTGACCGAAAAGAATGTACAGTCAAAATACATACTCATCAAATTGAACACAATATATACTATCACTATGACCGTTGAGGTATATAGGCTCCGCTGCCCCTTCTAGCCAATTGCGCTCGAGTTCCTGTTTGATTCGATAAAGATCCTTCCAGTCGTTATCCGGTTTGAATGGAGGCAATCCTAGACCCGTTCCTAGTTGAATTGGCTTGCTCATAGCATATGTTTTGGATTTCTCCCGAATAAATGCTTCACGCCAGATATGGGGCGAATTCGCAACACCCTGCCATGATTTCGAGACCCTAGACGCCCTAACAAGGGCAGTATGGTCAAGATGCGCGAGAATCTGAATTGCCAGTTCGACTGGGAGAGCGGTAATGAAATCGACAGAACTGATTGAAGGGTCGTGATCGGATTGTGTAGAGTCCACCGTCGTAAGGGCTATACCAATCCCACTTTCTCGATCCCCCAACTGATGCAACTGCCGATTCCTTCCAAAAAGCAATTCATTTTGCGCCGCAGCAGTTGCTCGCGCTGCTTCCCCTCCACTGCCGCGAGGTATGACTGGAGGCGCGTTGCCAAAACCAGGAATTGGTGCCAGTATTTCGGAAGCGTCCGTAGAAATTTCCTCATCGAAACAGGGTGCTGGAAAGCATTTCGAATGCCTGTTGAAACTGGCCGCTTGTCTTAATCGATTCCATGGAGAGGTAGCTGTTTGGGGCCTCTCTTCGGCAAGGGTAAGGTTCGCGGTATGAGAATGACGGCGTTGTTTTCTCTTGATAGAGACCGAGGCTCTCCTAATAAATCCGCGGAAACCTCCTCCCATCTTTCCATCTTCCTCTTTTTCTGCCTTTTGTTCCTGGGCCTTATTCCCGATATTCAGTCTTGCCAAACTAGCGGAAAGGTCGACGTCTCGCCCAAAATGCATGGAACCCGGGCGGCGTCCAAAGCGCGAAGACGAGGGTGCAGCAGAGGTCTTCTCCTCAAAGACGTCTTCGGATAATGCGGTACTATAGGATGTGCTGAAGTCGCTCGTCGAGGCTTGGGAGCTGTCGACAGGAGCCCATTCGGAAATCGGGAATACTCGAGCCATCGTGGCCGGATTCAAGGTCGTATCTGTTGCAGACGGTCTGGTGGTATGTAAAGGATATGTATACTCGTATACTAGCGACTGGCGAGAATGCAGTAGTCAAGTGCTGATGGTGACGTGAAACCCAAGTTGGGAGCTAAGGGAGAGTGCCGTCGAGGGGTGTGAGTGGTGTTATTTACGGTTGGTGAATATTATGTGCGAATCGATTGTAGAAGTGCAGAAGCGTTGAAGTAAAAGACAGGTGGTGGTGATTGTTTGGAAGGCAAGGGAGAATTGATACAGAGTCGAGTGAGATGTTTAAAGAGAATGTGGGGGGGGGGAGTGAGTGGTGTGCATATGTTGGCGGAGGTTTTAGAGAATGGAAAGAATCGCAAAACAACGAACTCGCTACGGCCCCATAATCGGGGCCGAGTTGAGTTTGGCTACGAGGTAAAGGCGGCGGCCTAGATGCTGACTCAGGCGGCTATACCTGCGATTTGCCTCTCATGTAAGACAATCACGTTTGTGGAAGGAACTTTAGATAAGTCATTTATGATTCCGAGCTTCTAGACTCTTATTCCCAAGTACCACGTAAGCCTCTCATTTACTTCCAGAAAAAAGGTGCGTTCACAGAAGTCTGGCCAGCTATTTCAAACCTAAATTGGGTTTCCAGCTAAATTGTAGAGAAAATCGACTAATTGTAGGTGAGGAATTTCTTGACGAAATATTCGTTTCTTCCCCTTCCGGATTCCAATCTTTTGATTAGAGAGTTCAAGGGTGTCTCGCGGCGAGATTTAGCAAGGCCAAGGGGTTCTAGACGAGCTCTTCTAATACAAAAGAGGAAAGAACGAACAATTCGAAAAAATATGGGTATGGCAGTGTCATCTTTCAAATTTCCAAACATGACAGTAATTCCAGCCCCAAACCTAACTGACAACTCACTGCTGCAAGTGTAGTTGCGTTGTTTATGACTCTGTTTATATACTCCTTACTGCTGCTTTATCGTCGGGCTGAGATTGATAGGCAAGGGCTGAACAGCTGCCGTAAAGGGGATGCACGTATCGGAGTTTTAAGGAACTCTCTCAAGTAGGGTCCCAATGAAAAGCATTTCTCTCTGTCGTGCAACCTTCTCACTCATCATTGCTGATTCTATTCTCTCCCTCGGACATTCCGATCTGTCTCGACACGAGCCAGATTTCTTTTTACGATTCATCGACGAATCGCGCATAATTTGATATGCCGTGCAAGTGAGTGGCAGTGGCAGTGACATCTCTTGGGGCAACCAACCGGGTCCCATTTCAGGGGGATGGCGGAATTTCAGTGGAGTTGAGCAAAAAACAGGGTCCAGCAGCATTGACAGGGGATCCAAGGTTATCTAAATCTCATCTTTCCGTCTGCCGTTTCATCTTCTTTTCTAGTTGCCTCATCTTCATTCGCTACCATTCGGGTGATTCAGTGCATACAACTCCATCACCACCCCAACCAGGAAACCCGTGAAAGATCACACAAATCTCAAGCACCAGAGCAGACCCATCACAAAAGCCATTGTTCTCCGACTATTCTTCTGTTCCGCTCGTTTCTATTTCCAGATCCCGGCTCCACTTCAGTCGGCTCAATTTACATTCGGAAGAACTCCAATCTAATTTCCAACCCTCGGAGCAACGCATCACAATCTCATCGCCGACTCAAAGGCTTGAATCAAGAAGGGAGCCTCATCTCAATTCCCACCCCCAAAAAAGAATCAATTCATCTGCCAACATGGCCCCTGCCCCCGCATTTGCCTTGCCCGCCTTCTACAGCCTCTTCTTCCTAGTCATCGAACCAATATCCGCCTTGGTAGGAGCATACTACGCCCATTTCCAACCCTCAACATATCTCACGCTAACTACTCCTCTCTCACCCACTACGGCTGAACTACCTCTAAGCACTCAAATCGTACTCACCCAACTTGCCAATTTGTATTTGCTTTTCACTATCAATGAAGCTTTAGTCCTTCGCTCGACCTCGGATCTCCGGGTGTGGAAGACGGTTCTATTTGGTCTTTTGGTTGCGGACTTGGGTCATCTTTATAGTGTCAAGGGCTTGGGTTTGGGGATTTATTGGAAGGTTACGGAGTGGAATTCGATGGCTTGGGGGAATGTTGGGTTTGTGTATATGGGTGCGGCTATGAGGACGTGTTTTCTGGCGGGGGTGGGGTTGGAGACTGAGAGGGGGAGAAAGCTTGCTGCTATGAAGGGGAAATGATTCTTCTTTTGTTTATTCCGCAATTCGGAGGACTCGTTTTGCAGGTTGCAATTGGATTGGCTAAGTTAGCTAAGTTGGCTGAAGTCATGCATATGCAGGGGCTCACCTGCAGCCTTCAGATCGCAGTCTCGAGGGAGCTTACCATCACAGCAATGTATATCGAGACAACACTCCATTCTTGCATTTTCGAGAGTTCTTGTTTTAGCTTGGGAAGTGGTGCTAATGTTTGAGCAACCGCCGCTGTCTACTTCTAATCTCTCTTCTGGATTTTGTAGAGACTTCCAATCATCAGTATTATTCTCCATTTGTTTACCTTGTCCAAGTCTCGCGTGAGACGCAGGAAACCAGCAAATATAAGGTTAGCCTAGTGGAAAACCCTCTGCATAATTTGCCAATAAGACGAGCGAGAGGAGAACATTCGGAGACTAGACGCCAGGCCTTAGGGAAGCTTAGGGTCTTTGTATGTACGAACCATGGCCCTCCTCTTCAATCCCACCTGCAAGAACAACCAGGAATTGACCCAAAGAAACTTAACGTGGTTCATCAGTACCCTGCGCATATCAGTACCCTGCGCACTTTTCCCCTACCTTATTACTTTAGAATATGATTAAACAACTATAACATATTAAATTAACTAAAACTACTTAGAATCTAATAAACTAGATATATCTATAGCCTCTTAACAAGTTCGTGTATTATAACCAGTCTTTCCACAAGTGCTATACCGTCGCCTAGAGCGTTGCCTCTTATTTTGCCTCCCTCTCTTAGAACGCCTATCGCGTCGAGCCTGTTCCTCTGCCTCTCTTTGAGCTAATACGTCCTACGTATCCTCTATAGTAAGTACACCTCCTTAACGGACCCGAGTCTTTTTAGCCCTGCGACGCTTACTAAGGGCTTCATTTGCTGCTCGAAGAGTATAGACCTCTGCCGATAAAAGAGTTACTTTATATACTAACCGCTCTATACCCTTTGCTAACATAGCAACTGTTTGAAAAATAGGTGTTAGCGAGCTTCCTTAATAACGTGTAATACGATTCTTAACTAAAGTTATTTATAAAAGAGTATTAGTTAGGTTATAAGAGGTTTATAAGACCTAAGGGTTAGCGTCCGTAGAAGAGGGGCTAGTAGGTGTAGGAGTTTATAATCGGATATTAAGCTTTAATATTATAGCTTAGAGATTAAAAGGTACTAAGCCAGCTCCGTAGAATCTAGCCTAGGCGTTTTAGGCTATTATTAATTCCAAATACACTGCTTTAAAAGCGAGAAAGAACTCGACCTTAGTAATATAGTTAATATAAGCTTTAATAAAAGTCTTAATTTAGCGACTATATACCTGTTTTAATATACTAAAATATCTAACGTCGAGTAGCTAGGTAAGATAAGAAGAGTAAGGAGGTAGATAAAGAGTTATAATATTATAAGCCTTATAATACTCTTAGAATTCAGCTGATTCGTAACTCTTATATCTATCTAATACTAGTATTCGATATAGACCTCTTATATAAGTAGTAGTATACTTATTAAAGTACTAAAGCTATTCTAGACCTGTCTTATTATTTATCTATCTATTATTTATAGGTTTAATAACCTAGTTATATAGGAGGCCGCTCTTAGTATACTAATTCTCGAGATAATTCTTCTCTTAAACTACTAAAAATAGAGACATATCTTAACTCTCGCTATTTATATAAGCAATTACTATAGTCTATTCTTAATTACCTAGCTAAACTGCCTTACCTCTACTACGTCGATCAGCGTATATAACAACTATAGCTAGGCTTATAATACCTATTATAAAGCCTATCTTATCGAAGTTATAGAAGTTATAATCTAAAACACTATATTTTACTCTTATATTCTCTATAAGTTGAAACCACGCGCTAATAAGCTCTAGATCTTCGTATAAGGCTCTTTAAAAGTCGTAAACACGATTAAAACGCGTCTTTAATTCTAGTCGACGTTATATAAATTAAGATACCTAGAGCTTGCTAACGTGTCTTCCTCTCTATAATTCAAGGATATAATTCGCTATATCTTCTATACTAGCTAGTCGGGGCGCAAATCCTCTTATATCTAGATTAAGTATATATCGAATAATCACCTCCTCCTCTAGGTTGTTTAATTTAAGGTTTAGTAGTAGACGTTTATAAAGAGTAGTATAACTGTTTATTCGAAGTTAGAGCATAGATTTAAGAACATTATAGATTTTCGTAGCGGACCGACGACTTAGCTTTTTAGCTGTACGGATAGCCTCGATAGCTAAGATGATTCGTGCTTCTTGTGTTTGAATTTCTATTTAGGGCGGTTAAGAAAACGCGTGTTAAAGTTAGAGTGTAGTTGGTGGGGGAAAAGTGCGCAGGGTACTGATATGCGCAGGGTACTGATGAACCACGTTATCCTTTTTCATGTCTGAACTCCTAGATCCAAGTGACGGTATTTAAAAACTCGACAGTACTTTTCAATCCGACACTACTTCCCCCTCCTTAGATCGTTGCTTTCTAACGCGTTGAGCATGGTTATGACTTGGAGTTTAAACACTTTCCGTATCTTGAGTTTCTTCGTCTGGATTGCGAAGTTCGTTGGTATTGTCAGAAGGGAGGGTTGGGGTGCGACAAGCGACTTGTATCTTTTTGGATTCTACGGTCAGGGTGAGCGCTAATAAGTATACAGCCTAGGTAATAGTGAATCACCCCTCCAACATTGTAGAATCTGAGGGTAGAGTGTCTTGAAGTGTAGAAGTGTCACGACAACCCTATACTATATAGTCTTCTTCAAGTTGACTGCGTGCGAGAACACCATGGAACCGGACAGATAGAATGAAGTGACTGCTGTCTTGAGGACTGGCAAATGGACATCCTTCGTCGTGCAGCTCGAACATATCCCTATGGTTCGGCGCTAAGATTGTCTCCATGACTCTTATCTTCGAGTTACAATGTTCAGACAAGGGTCAAATTTCTTAAGGTCTGGCGGTGAGGAGAGTCAGGTTAAAAGAACGTCCTGGTATTTCTATTTTTCGACAGTAGGCTGGATTTCGGTGGTGAGATTACTATGTGATTGGAATGTTCGGATTCAAGTTTGCCATATAGGTGTGGCGAGCCTCAAATTCACGAAGCATGTTTGTACCAGGCCGTATTCTTGCAATGTTGAGTAACAGATGCTGGCTGAGGAGTAAGACTTGAGCTTGTGGATTGGCGGTTGAGGTTTGCGGACTATAAGACGCGGTTACTTGTTTCTTCAGGTCCTTTCTTCAGAGTAAATTTATTTTCTTAGCAGACTTCTTCTACAACTAAACAACAAAGTTAATCAACGACCAGGTGCGTATTACTTAAGCAAGGAGTTACTCGGCCTTGAGATGTAGTACTATATATTATTTCATAAGTGATAAATATATTAAAATTATTAAATACGAAAACCTTATAAAAGATTCGATAAAGACAACGTAGTACTTCGTCTAGAAGTAGAACTGGAAAATAGAGTTTAAGAAGAGAGATAACTTTTAATTAGTTTGAATTATATCTATCTAGAATATTTAATAGAATAATTTTAGTATTCTATCTTTTTAATAATAGATTAGATTTTAGTAGTAAGAGAGTTATATAAATAGAAGCTTTAGATTTAGATTTATTATATACGTCTTATAAGTTTTCTTATAATAAACTAAAACGTAAAATAATACTAGACTTTATAACTTATTAGACTAAAAAGTAAGATAATTCTAGACTTTCTAACTTATAATAGATTAAGAAGTAATTATATATAAGATAATACTAGACTTTATAACTTATAATAGATTAAAAACTAAGAAAATCTAAGACTTTATATCTTATAATAGACTTAAAAGTAAGATAACTAGCGTAGATAGTATAGTTATTATAACTAGTATAGCTAGAGTTTATAGCTATTATTAGTAGTTATATCTTAGTCTTATATACTAAAATAATAAAATACTATTACTATTAGTATATTATAATACTAACTAGTTATATATCACTTAGAAGAGCTAGTTATAATATTATAACTAACTCTACTAAAAGTCGAAGATTAGTTAAAAGTATTTATTTATAATAAATTTAAAAAATAGATTATAATATAAGTAATAAGCTATTCTATTATTATATAGATAAATAGACTTATATATTATACTTATCTACGTAATTAAGACGCTAGCAGTACGCTAGTAGTACGCTAGTAGGTATAAATAGTCGTATCTTATATACTTAGAATAATTATTAATAATATAATATCTATATAATCTCTAAAAACACGGACACCGCTACGTAACCAGGGTCTATACGAGAATATCAAAAGTTCTAAAGTTCCGCGTAGATATTATAGTATAGATTAAGAAATAGATTGTTTACAAAGAAGGAAGGAAGAGAGAAGCTCTTCCTTAGCTATTTATATATCTATAGAAGAATATATCCGCGATATTCGTAATCTCGCTTAGCGAGCTACTTAGAAGCGAGCTTAAAAGCAAGCTTATTTACTAAATCAAAAACTCTTATATAAGGTCCCTATTTCCTACTTAATTTCCTTATCTCTCTTTGTCTTCCTTATAGTCTTTCTAAGCTTATAGTCGTTCGTTTTCAGTAGGTTTTAACTTACGTAGAAAGCGCTTCTTAAACTAACGAATAGAGGTAGTACTATATATTACGTAAGTTAATAGCTCCTACGAGTCTACCTCTGCTCTATAGCCTCTCTATCGAATAAGGTATTAGAATCCGGTCTTGTTTCTTCTTAAATTTACTATTTCCTCTATAGCCTAGAGTACGTGTCTACTGTCGTCGATTACTACTAGTAGTAGAGGTTGATTCGTCTATCCTAGTATAGGTGTTCTAGCGGTAGAGCGTAGTAGATTAGTATAGAATACGTTATAGATCGATTCTAGTTCGTAGAGTAGTTCTAGTTTATATACGTAAGAGTTTATAGCTTAAAGTATATAGAAGAGGCTAATATACTTAGTATTAAACTTAGGAATTAGTTTAGCTAACTTAATATTCTAGGTACTAAGTATAACTATATCCTCTACTCTATATACTAGGGCTAGTAATCGGTGGGTATTAGCAGCTTCCTCTATCTTATCTCTTAAGATAAGAAGGTTCGTATATAGAAGTGCTAAGACGTCTCTTATCTTCGTAGCGAAGGTTATACTAGTAACTACGCTTTAAGAATCGGGTATAGCTTAAGAAGAGCTAAAGCTTACTCGAGAATAGTAACCGTTGTTTATAAAGAAGAGTAATATATCTATAGCTGAACTACGTACGTTTCTTAAAGTAAACTCGGCTAGTAGTAAGAGCTGAACCTAATCCTCTTAAGTATAGTTAATATACTAGCAGAGGTACTTAGAAATAGACTTATTAGCGATTTCGGTTTAGCTATCGGTTTCAGGGTAGTAGGCAGTAGAAAGGTCGATTCGTATACGTAATATATCGTAGACTGTTTTCTAGAATACTATAACGAATAGCGAGCCTCTATTAGAGATAATAGAGTCTAGTAGACTATAAAGCTTCTAGACGTCTTATATAAATAAGCGAGCTAAGTTAATAGTAGTCTGCTTTAAATAATACGGAATAATATAGTAGTTCTTCGTAAGTCTATTAGTAACTACTATAATCTAGTTATAACCGTCTATTATTATAATCGGTTCTATAAAATTAATAGACAGGTTCTTCTATCGCTAGATTAGAATAGAAAGTAACTTTAAAGTACTCTAGTACTATAGCTAGAAAAACTTATTTCAAAAGTAACTCTTATAAGCTTTAATAAATTACTTAATATTCTTATAAAGTTTAAGCTACTAGTAGTCTCTAGATACTAGCTTAAATATCTTATTCTTACTAGAGTAGCTACTTTTAACTAGATCGTAGATTTTCTAAAGAAGCTAGACTCTAAGCTTAGTATCTAGAATATATAGTCTATCTTAAAAGTAGAGCTTACTCTTAGTAATACGATATTCTAATAAGGCTATTTCCTTTAAGTAAGGCGTATAGTTTATTCTATTTATCTTCTTAGAAACACGAGTCTAAAATTAGTCTTCTTAATAACCTTTATAAAGAAGTTAAGTAAGTTTAAGATTATCTAGCTCTAGCTCTTCTAGGTCTACTTCTATAGGTTTAAGTTCGTTCTAAAAGAGTGTTATATATATAGCTAGGTCTAAATTATAGAGTTTTAGAAGTGATTACTACTAGTATAGTACTTGAGAATCGTTAGATAATAAGAGTAGATCCTAGGAAAGTCGTGTTCTACTATCTACTTTTGCTATTACTTTTCTAGATACTGATTTAATAATAAAGTTAAACTAAGAGAGTATAATAGCCAGCTATTAATAGAATTGCCGAGCTATTAGAATAGCTATAGATACTATTACTCTCTCTTAAGAAAAGAACTAATTTAGTCTTTTTTTTTATATTAGAGCCTAGTATTCAGATATATTATTCTATCGAACATACTTCTATATGTCTCTTTTATAGTAGTATTCGTTTTATACTATTATATTAAAAGACTAAATTCGACTCCGTCGAGGATAGCCTATTATAATATCTTACTTAAGCACGCCGGCGTACCTGCTTCGAATTTGATTTAGCTTAGATTCGGATTAGTATATCGACAACCTTAAATAGCTAGGTAATTAGAGACTACCTAGACAGCTAGTAATACTAGGGTTTAGTATTTAAATAGTTAGCTAGTAAAATCGTAGACGGTTCCTATATTAATAGAAGTAGAAGACGCTAAGGATTCCCGAGACTTCTAATAACCCTCTCTATATAGAGATTACTATATAAGATATAGATAGTCG
>JAPZOX010001037.1:0-18181 GCA_037952655.1 Hymenoscyphus sp. LP001
CACCCCCACCCCAATTCCCCGCGTCGGCGTGTCGTTCCCCGCCCGTCATGATCTTCAGCCCCAACTCACAGGACTTGCAGGAACCTGGATCGAAGATCTCCGCCATGCCTCTCCCGGCCATACTTTCGTGGGCACCGACATTGACGAAAGCATGTTTCCCAAAGACCCGGCACTCGGCACTTCGTATCACCTCCACGTCATCAAACAACCCTGCTGACGGAGTGGGAACAGAGCTTTGACATTGTCCATCAGCGCTTAACTCTTGTCGCCGCCGGGCCAGAGGCAAGAGCTGCTGCCAAGGGACTCGCGTCGCTTGTCAAGCCGTGGTCAAGCCTGGCGGTTGGATTCAAATGATTGAGGCCGAAAACATCCTTACCGACATCGAAGGTCCCGCTATGCATGCCCTTTGTCCGGTTGATGCGCGATATATTCAAGGCAATGGGGACGAGCCTCACACTGGCGCGCGATATCGCCCCCATGCTTCGTGAGGAGGGTTTCGTTGATGTCCAGGAACGACTTGTCACGATGCAGATTGGGAAATCCAATAAGAATGAACAGCTCGAACGTCAGGGTGCTTGGTCCACACCTGTTGCTGCGAGAGGATTAATCGGCCATGGGAAGCGTAAGCCAATCCTTGAACTAAACATATATCTTCTGTCATAATACCTGCCCGATTATCTGTCAGTTTTGCCAACGACTTAGTGCTAACGGTTGCATTCCACTGTAGTTTTTCCACAAGAATCCCTGTCTTTTGATAAATGACGCCTTGACAGTTTGCAGGGCGATCTGGAGAAGGGGTTCGTAAATCGCGGGGCTGGATACCCATTGCGAGTTGTATGGGGTCGCAAACAATAGGCGAGCCCAATAGGGAGGCCTTTGGGCATTGAAAACTGGCAAGCGTTACATCGCCCCTTGCTATCTTTGGTACCTTGTCTGGACATTCATTTGAGGATGCGGAATACTGCAACCTTCCTTTCTACTTGTCGTATCTGCAAGTAGCTGCAAGCATGAGGCAACAGGAGGGTTTCATTTGAATTAATCGCAATAAATTACGTGAGTAATAATATATCTCGGGAGCCGAAGTGTCTTGAACCTCGAAAATTTCATGGCCCGCTTAATTTCGGCAGCCGAACTACCATGTACTTGCGCATGAACTCACCTGATACGTTCTCACTCTTGACGTCGTGCTGCTCGAAATGACCCTGCCTTGTTTTTCGTGTGTTCCAGATACAATCCATCACTCATCAACCGAAACTGAACATCCCAAAAGTATTCTTTCTAAAACACACAGTACCCACATCTTGAAGTTCATGCCCAGTTAAGACTACTGTATACCTACTGTATACCTACTGTATACTCACTACGTTCACCTCCTCCTCACTTTTATTACAACGGACCTCTCAGGCCTCACTCCCGAGGAACTGGCGATTAAGCCAGCAGCGCCCCCACCAATAGGACATCAAGATTCTCGACGATAAGAAGTCTCCTCACCAGTCGGACAGTAAGAAGCCAAAGCCAACAACAGTTACCAGCTTCACGACAAACCAGAACATTCTTCAAGCAAGTCCCTTAATTTTGCAACTGCTGAAGATATATAGGACTCGCAGCCATCCAATCCACACATCGAATCTGCAATAGCCTGCAAGTAAGAGGCGGAAAAGAAAGTCTCTTTCAATTCATCGTCCACGTAATACAATAAACGATGCTTCTCGGAAACCGAGTTTTTGAACGCCGCTTAATCTCGGCGGCGGAACTACCATGCCCCTCATATGATTCTACCCAACATATTGTACCTACCGCATTCGTCATTATTCTTACTCCTGGGAATTTGATAAGCATCGCGGCGTGTGGTTAACTTGGGCATCGTATAGGCTGCTCCAGCTTCCTAATCAAGCGTTCTGGCTATCTTTGAATCTTTGTGATGAAAGTTGTCTTCTCTTCACTTACTTATCTCCAATGTTTTCCATCTTCGTTATTTCTCGGCAATAACGACATTTGCCACCAATCCAATCTTCAACCCCCCTTCATCAAGTCTTTCAAACCCTTCAACAGCATCAAAAGACTCCAAGATAGTGTCAACTGCCTTTTCCCAATTTTGACCATCTGTCTCAAGCCACCCCGTAACAGGAGGACCCAAGTAGCTCCACAAGACATGCGCCAAGAATCTCTCATCTTCAACCAAAATGTAAACAGTAGCCTCCTGCAATTTTATTTTCTCCTTCGCAAATCCCGCCTCCTCGGCCACATGCTTAAGGTGAGCACCTAACCACCACTGTGGGGGAATCTCACGAAGTGGTGGGCCCTGATCCCCTCTTGTTGCTAAATGTGCCTTGTATACTGGCTCAACGTGGGGCAAGCGCTTCCACGCGGTAAAAACAGCTTTTCCTCCCGGTTTCAAGATTCGGTGCATGTGTCGAACAGCTTGTACTCCATCCGGTGGTGTAAGAAAAGTAACAAAATTCGCAATCGAAAGATCGACGTTGTCATCGGGAAAACTAAGGCTCTCTGCTGCCATGTTTGAGATGCGAACTGGCCATTTGTTGCTATCTATCCTGGCCTGGAAACGACTCAGATAGTCAGCATCAATATCGGTTGCTTCTCCCTTTGCCGATTCGGATGTTGATGGATGTGATGCGAATAGCATGCTTGCGACTTCTCCGGCGCCACATCCATTATCATGAATAACAAGATTGGAGTAGTCTCGCGTTGAGAGAAGGGAGAATATGAATCTTGCAACATCTTTGGTGGAGCTTTGCGTGATTTCCGCGTAGAGGTCAACGTCTTTGGTGATCTGGTGTATTTTATCTGAAAAGTCTGGAATTGGTTAATAATGTAAAGGGACTCGGACATTGTAGAATAATTTTGATTAATTTAGAAATATTTATACAATAAGGTCTCTCTCTTCTTATTTCTTCTTTTATTTCCTAAATTCCTAAGGGTGGAAAAAGGGGGGTAAATTAGCTGGAAAAGGATAGGTCTAGGCTGAAGAGGAAGAGTAATTATTTATTCGTAAATAAATAAATTATCCTACAAAGTCTGAGATATTGTTGAATTCCTTATATTATTGACCAATAACCCTCTTTTCAGATAAAATGTACCAGATCGCTTGCGTCGGAAATGTAGGCTGTTGTTGGTTCATCCTGATATTTTTCTTCGCTTGATTGTCGACCCTTGTTGAAACCTCCACATACAGTGTGAGCAAAGATTAATCATGAATCTGATTATTAGTCTGATTAACGTGATTAGTGACTAGATTAGATTAGATTTTGATTAACAGGTCCTTTGATTAGATTAGATTAATTAATCTCTGTTAATCAGATTAATCTAATTAATCTAGTTAATTAATAATAAAGTAATTATTCTTAAAATCTGGTATTTGCTCCTCTTCTTTAGCCTCTTCCTCTATATAGAATAGTTAGATTTATTAATTTTCTACCAACTTAAAGAAAAGAACTTTTAAGTTAAGTTAGTATAGAATCTTACTATATAAAAGATATAAATAGTTACTTACTTGTAACGAAACTCCACACGAACTAAACAAAGGTGACTAAGTCTCGAAGGTTGGTATGCAGGTAAGAAGTACAGATGCGCCGGGTTGTTCACTTGGAAGTGAACTCGTTACTTGTATCAAAGATGTCAAACAAGATGATAAGATTGATAACTGAGTTGAGCACGAAGCTCCTATCTAAGTGGCAGACGTGCCAGTACATATAGAACCCTTCGTGCTATCTGGATCCCTGGATCCCTGTGGATCCCTCATGGGATCCAAGAGGATCCATCACGTGACCTCCAACGGTCATCCAACAGTGAGATCCTGGAATACCTAAATGCCTTTGCATTACTGATTCCCTCCGGTGTTACCTTCCATTTCCTGGATATCGTGCCTTGTCCTGTCAGAGCGCCGTCTGGACTACTTACCACGCATAACGTGATTCGTGACATTACTTCTCTTTTAACTCTCTTCTTTAAAGCAGAGTAGGGTCAGTATATAGTAAGAGCTTATATTTATTATTATATAATTAATAGCTAATTTGTTAAGGCTATTATTAAAGAAGTTACGTAGAATAGAGTAGAAAGAAGGTCTTGAAACCCTACTCCGATGCCTCAGTCCGAGCCCCGATACCCCCGGCCCGGTCACGTGTATATATTAGTAAGTTAATCAAATTATTAATCAGATTAATAGTGATTAGATTAGATTAATAGCCTTCAATCTAATCTAATCTAATCATTTCTCACACTGTCCACATAGAATTGCAATTGTTTAAACGACCGTTCATTATTTATAATATCTTACGCAGCGAAAATCCTGACGGCGTCCGGGTCTCTCACTGGTTCCTTTTGGCATCCGATCATGCGGGGAGGCCACCGGTAACCATCACGACTCTGTATTGTTTAAAGCTTTACATATTCTCAAAACTCATCCCTCGAGGTAACATTCTTCAAATATACCTTCCCGAGGAATATAGCTATCGAGATAGACAAATCAAGTGACGAGGAAAGATATATAATGGAAGGAAATAAAGGGGAACTTGATAGACTTTCGGATCAACATTTCATTCTAAGGAGAGTAATAGGAACTTTATCCTTGGCACCCATAGATTTTTCGACACCTAATCTCCGCGTTCTTGATTCCGGAACTGCAGGTGGTAATAGATAACAATATCTTACTCCCAGATACAAAGATACAAGTAACTGACTAGTATTATAACCAGGTGTCTGGCTGCGTGAATTACAAGAGTCTGTCGGGAATCCTAATACCTATATCGGCACCGACATTGTTTCCTCCTTCTTTCCGAGAACGCTTCCTTCAGGATTTGAACTCCGTATACAGTCTATAACACAAGATTGGCCCATCAGTTGGAACTCATCATTTGACTACGTACATCGGCGTTTGACTCTTGCCGGAGCCGGAAAGCATTCACTGCAAGACTGCGTCTCCAGACTCATGGCACTTCTTAACTCTGGTGGATGAATTGAACTATTAGAGGCTGATTTTACCGGTGTATCTACGAATGGGCCTGTCATATAGCAGTTTGGGAGCATGATGAGGCGCCTCCTTGAAATGGTGGGGGTCGGCTTTGATTATGCAAAACCAATGAAGCGGTGGCTTGAAGATGCTGAGTTAGATGACATTCATGAAAGGATTATTCCGGTTACATATAATGCAGCCTGTACTGATGAGGAGGTGGCTTCCAGAAGCGTTGCACATTTGGTGACAGCCGCGGCTGGTTTGAGGGATTTTACAAAGGGTTCGTATTTAATCAATTCTAAGTTTGACAGACAACAGATTTTAACAATTATATAGGGCAACCGGGTATTGACATGAGCGAGGACGAGTTAAATGAGTTCCCCACATAAGTCAAGAAGGAGTTGGAAGAGAGAGGTGCTTATTTTGACTTTCTTGCTGTCTGGGGTCGAAACCCTACATAAATTACTGGTCACTATCTATTACCTGTCTACCCACTTCCAAACAGATACAACTATGGGCTTGTTGCAATCAAATATCCCTACTTTCTGAGCAAATGAGCCCTCAAAACACCCACCATGAGCAGAAGGTGGGTGCATACAAAAGTAACGTAGAAGGGATGTATCCCAAAAA
Organism: Hymenoscyphus sp. LP001; assembly: GCA_037952655.1. Taxonomy (NCBI): domain Eukaryota; kingdom Fungi; phylum Ascomycota; class Leotiomycetes; order Helotiales; family Helotiaceae; genus Hymenoscyphus; species Hymenoscyphus sp. LP001. Next base: position 5,600 of record JAPZOX010001037.1, read on the forward strand.
ACCTGGGTCACACCCACGGATACTGGTTGGTAGAAGAGTCTTGTATGACTCCGGATGATAAAACTTGCTTTATTCGTTAAATGCCCGCACAAAACAAAGCCCGCTTACAAGGTGTCGTAAGGACTAGCTTCTACACCATTGAACTCCAAAAGTAGCATCGCATGTTCGTTAAACTACTTTTTTGCAATCGCTACACAGGCAACCATTCTCAAAACTGTCTCGCCTTTCTCGTTCTTGGAAATTCCATCTCCACTCTCGAGCCGTTCAACAATATCCGAAACAGCCTCGTCCCACTTATCCTCGTCCCTCTGAGTCCACCCCGTCGGCAAAGTTCCCAGATAGCTCCAAGCCAACTGTGCCCATCGCTTGAGGTCTGTGATCTTCAAAAAGCAATCCTTCTCAGAACAGGTAATATTTTCGGGGGCAAAACCACCTGTCTCCAGCGCCTTTCTCAAATCCTTCTCCTGGAAGCCCTCCAGAGGCAATAAAGCAGGCATTGGACCCTCTTTTCCGCGCGTACGCCAGTGAGCATGCTGCAATGCATCAACGTGCGGCATGTAGATCCAGATAGAGGCAATTGCAGTGCCTCCAGGCTTCAATGTGCGATAGATCTGCTTTGCTGCCGTGTCATGGTCTCCCAAGCAGTGGAAAGCAAAGCTGGTGAAGGAATGTGTGAATTTGTCGCTGGGGAAAGTCAATTCTTGTGCGGACATGACTGCAGTGGTAACAGGCCGTTTCTTCTGCTCCGCCAGGGCAGCACATCCAGCCACAAACTGTTCATTGACATCAGTGGCATCAATGGTGATGTTGGTAGGATTCTGCTCCAAGATGGTGCTGGTAACAGCGCCAGAGCCGCAAGCCTGCCCGCAAAATATTAGTGAGCAGCAGTTCATATAGGTACCTATTGACAATTGTAGGTATAGAGAGGTTTGGACCCAAACTTGAGATTGGATTGCATAGATACATACATTGTCGTGAATGACATCTCCAGATTGAATCCCGGGAATCAATCCAAGGCTGTACTTGATGGCTGTTTCACTAACATCGCCCTGAAGCTCCGCAAGATGAGCAGCCTCATACTGGGTGATTTGTTTTGGTTGGAAGGACATTTTGACGAGAGAATTTGGCAGCCAGTTCTCTTGGTGTGGTGAAAGTGAAGTTAAATTATCTGAATATCTTTTGTGTCAAATAACCAGATTGGGTTCCTTATATATCTATTCAAGCACCAACCGCAGCTACCAACCAACCGCAGCTACCAACCAACCGAAGCTACCAACCGCAGCTGACACGCTCTGCCTGGCCGTACTGAGATATTATTGATTGTAAGGCTGGCTGAGCATTACTAGCCGGCGGCGCCCGACTGTAGTTGCCTGGCTTCCGAAGCTAGTTTATTACCCCTAGAGATGGGCGAGGAAGATGGCAGGGAGCGACCAGAAGCAACGTGTGTTGTACATGCATGCTGATCATGTTGTGTAACCCAAGAAATCACCAATGTGGGTGCACCAGCCCTTACAAGGGCCAGGCATAAACAGTATGACTAGCCCTTTAAATCCGCATGCCCGTGGTGAGGTGCGTTGTGGAAAAAATGAAAAAATGATCCATTTCAAGGAGCGAGAAGCCAGCAAAAGAGCGTTTTTTAGTCGACCTTGAAGAACTTAACGTCGATGAAGATGATCCAACTTGATTTTGAACCAGTCAAACCTGGAGAAATATTGGCATGTCCATATTGTAAAAGCAATAGCACATGACCCGTCATAATGTAAAAAGTGAACTTGGTCCATCAAAATCTTCATTCGTTTCGTTTGGTCGAAATGCCTGCTGAAGAATGCAAACTCAAGATCATCAAAATATATACGCCACAGTCTTATTTCCATTCCTCCCGTTATTATGCTCTTTTTGATCTTACTGCATCTTCTTCTCAGCTTCGGTGCCATTTTACATTCCGATGCTCGCAATGTCCGAGGACGCAAGTTTTTCTCCGCTCACTGGCGCCCAACAGAATAAGCATTTACAACATGAATAGCTTGCGGGGAGTCGTTGTATGTGTTTCCATTGGCAGTGACCAGCTCAATATCATCCGCCTGCGCTGAAGTCTTGTTTCCCAAGCTATCTCTTCCATGGTGCAGCTGCGCGAATCCCGCACTAGAATCTGTTGCAGATGGGTGTCCCGTTTTAGATTGAGAGGGATATGATTTTGCGCTTGACCCTCCACGGCTTCTTCCGTACGTCAACAGACGACTTGCCAGGGAGTTGAACAATGGTGCCACTTCAACCATCACCGGTCGAAGACTAGGAACACAGCAGCAGACAATCCCAATCGGAAGCTCCATCGTCTGGAGGAGGATAGTGACCCACAGGTAGTCGGTGATGTCTTCCTGGGGAATTCCGGTGAGATCAAAGAGGCAAACAATTTTGAGAAGGGAAATAATTGTTGCTCTGTTATACAGACGTTAGAAACGCAATTCATTCTATAAGAGCTCGAGAAACTTACACAAGACCAAGACAGAGTAAAATAGATAAGATTAACTTGCTGCGGAATGCCAATTGGAGTCTCCATATTAATGGCATGGGCAAAATGACAATTCCCAAGTCGAAGAGAACGTGTATAATTCCGATGGATGAGCAATATGGCTTCGCTTCAACACAAGCTCCAGGTCCCAACGGATTCCATGCCTTGCTGACAGGCGTGCAAGAAAAGACTTCGGAAAAGAATCCCGCAATTCCAAATCCTGCAATCAATGCCACAAAAATCCAACAAATCCAGCGAAAGATGTTGTTGACTCCGAATAACCTAATGTAAAAGAACAATATTGAGAGCTGCACGACAGAGACAGCGACAACCCACAGGGAGAAGTTTACTAGAATAATCTTTGCACATGAGATCAGCTCTAGCTACTCGGCGTGTACCTGCTCAAGGTAACACGACCTGGGAGACGTTTTCCTACCTTGAGGTATAGAGTTATGGCTGTGGGGTCAATTGCCATAACTGTCGCAATTGGGAGACCAGCCCCGCCAGCAAAGACTGCTGCCAAGTTGACTCCTTGAAAAACCCAGGTTAAGATCTGATTATCTGTAAGCCAAAGTCCAATAGTGATCTGAGTATAGTTACAAGTGCAACAAGACATAACCAGTCGTCAAATAACATCTTTGACTTCTGTAATCGTCTTGCTCGAAAACGTGCCGCAACGCATGCAGTTGCGAGTAAAACCATGACAATTGGAACAACGACGATCGAAAGCTGGTGGCTGTTCGTCGCCATGAACGTTGTTCGCTTGAGAAGAGTCATTGTGCCGGATTTCGATGATCGTGTTCTATTGAAGAAGCTAGCGATGGTAAGCCTCAGAAACGATTGTACAACAGACTCTCACTACCAAAAGATGGTAAGAAAGATAAGAAACGTGTGAGCAAGGTGGACATTTAAAAGATACTGTAGCTTGATATGCGCGATCACTTGCATCCTACCACTGGCTCCCGAACCGACACATGGTACGGGTCCAAGGTGGTCCAAGGCTGTGACCTTCGTCCTTGGTTGCGGCACTATCAGTGCACCATTGAGGCGTCTGGCATGCATTTTGGAGTGGAGTGCCACTGTAAATTTACATGGCTGTTGATAATCCTGGCTGCTGCGTGTAGTAATGCCAGGGTAGTTTTTAGCGCCACTGTAGAATTACGTGGCTGTTAATAATCTCGGCTGCTGCATCCAGGGTATACTTTCGCAGATGAAATGATGTTTGGAAAAGTTTGTATATTCTCAGGAACTTGAATTTAATAAACACAAGTAAAAGTTAGTAGAAAAGGAATGCAGCCAAACAAGTATTGAGTTCTGGTGCTGTTGATAACATAGAAAGTTCCTCTGTGAAAAAATCGCACTTCAGTAACTCATTATGGCTGCCGAGCGTCATCTTGACAACTCTCTCGCTCCCCGATGGAACATGATATTGTAGCCTCCTTCCCCAACTGAACATGTTTCGGACACCCTTTGCTAAAAGGCAAACAGCCAAGTCATACAATCATCAATTCCTAATCTCCCGAATAGCTAGTCACCGTTGCCAAATACCTCAAAATGGCCGATGATAAGAATGAGACGCACTACTTTCTTGACGGTAATGCCGAGGAGCTCGAACGATTAAGACTTGGGCAACTGGTTATTAAGAATCATATGGAAAACCTTGTTTTGGCTCCCGTGGACTTTCAAAAGCCAGGCTTGAGAGTTTTAGACTCTGCAACTGCAGATAGTAAGTAACCAAGCCATTTAACGAGGAGGAAGCTAATGCGGCATGAAAAGGCACATGGCTTCAAGACGTATTCAATTCAATTCCTGTTCCAGTTCGGTCCACCCAAACATTCATTGGGACAGATATCACAGATACCTATTTCCCCCGACCTCATCCGGATGGAATTCAGTTGTTCGAGCAGTCTATGACCCGACCTTGGCCGGAAGAGTGGGCTTCTAGCTTTGATCTCGTGCACCAACGCATGGCGTTACCGGCTGCAGGAAAGACGGTAGTTAAAGACACAGTCCGATCTTTCGTGGATCTTGTTAAGCCAGGCGGATGGATTCAGATGGTGGAACCAGATCACTCGGTCTCGATGGGCCCCGCCATGGGTGATTTCTTTCGTCTATTGAGTGATGTTTTTGATTTCATGGGAACAGGCAACAACTACGCCGCCCAACTCAAATCGTTCTTGCAGAACGCTGGGGTGGTCGACATCGAAGAAGTGGTTTTTGATGTACCTATTGGGAGAACAAGTGACAGCGATGAAATGGCACGGAAGAGCACTAGGATGATAGAACTTGTCATAAATGGGTTGACGCAAGTTGCTGGCTGTAAGTCGTGATTGGTTTCCGATACCTGAATACCAACTAATGTTTCTTGTCGACAGCTATTCCCACCTCGTTCTCTGCAGAAGAGCTCCAAAATCTCGGTTCAACAATCCGCAACGAAGTGACAGTCTCTGGGGGCATTTTTAGATTGCATTGTGTTTGGGGGAGAAGACCTTGAAATTTGAAAAGCAGTATGGAGCGACAGCCCAAGTTTCAGAAAAAATAAGGATGCTCAAGCACAATTTCACTTTAGGAATCAACGATATTTCCCATGTGCAATTCTGTCAGATTCTGTTAGAAAATATTTCTTCCCTTGACACCACCACACTAACTGTATTGATCATAAAAGTGAAAAAGCTCAACTCCTCATTTACAAATAAGCGAGACACCACGTCAACAACTTCCAATTACTCTACGTCGCCCTTACTTCCCGTCAACACAATTCCAACATCCGAATAAACTTTACTTCCGTGCAAGCGCTCTGCTTGAATTGATGGAGCTAGACAACTCCCTTGAAATCCCACAACCTGCGAAAGATCCCATTGTCATGGCGTTGGGAATCATGCGTAAGGGGGAACAACAGTCACCCGCCGCATAAACTCCAGAGATACTCGTTTGATTGAAAGGAGGAGTAATCTTGATTCCAAGATTGGGAACACACTCGACACCCAACTGGTCTGTTAGCCTTTGGTCCGCGTATAAATCCGGTTTATGTACAAGAAAGGTCGTCTCTCTCTGAGTTCCATCTTCGAACACGATTCCAAGTTTGTCGCTTTCCGAGGTCTTATGCAGACGAACCACTTTTCTGTCATCAACTTGCATTCCTTCGTCCAATTGCTCAGATATCGCAACTGCCAGACTTGGATTACCGTGGGTGTATATGGTGATCGTTTCGGCGAATTTGTGAGCATCTTGTGCATTTGTAATTGCGTGAATAGGATTAGTTAGAATCCCTTCCGCTAGTACACTAGCTTCACGAGATCGCCGATGTTCATAACCAAAACAGAACATGCAATAGTAACTAAGCTCAATGTTAGACTGGAACTTTTGCTATATATCTTTAAGGATGAACTTACATCAATTTTCCGTAATTCTCAGTATAGCCTTCAATATCCGGGTGAGCTTCCAAAACGCCAGAAGCGAACAAAAGTTTTCTCCCCCTCCATGTAACATTTTTCTCATCAATGACTTCAAATGTCCCGTCCAAATTCTTTTTTGCACTTTTAACCGTCGTTGAAACGAATTGCACAAGGCCGGATTCCACAAGCTCTGCCTTTGATTTTTCCCTCAACTTCTGTGGGTCCTCATTCTCCCAGGAGGAAGTCAAATGTGTAGGTGTAGAGAGAGCATTTCGAGGTGTTCCAGAATCAAAAATGATACATGAATGAAGGGCCCGATATAGCGTGAGGGCTGCAGAAAGACCAGCATGACTGCCACCGATGATTAAAACATCACTTGGACTGTCTAGAAAATTGCTCTCTTCTTTAGCTTTCTGTGGAAACATGTTGGTAACTCTGAAGTAGGAAATGTTTTTTGGAGCAACAAAAAGAAATATTTCGTGTCTATCTATCCTCTAACCAAGCCCCTGGAGGGTGAGATATCGGAACTTGGAGACGGCTACCGAAAATCAGAAGTCGGGCGGCGTAACCTCTGAGTGGCTCCCGCAGTCTATCGGCCTCCGCAGATATGTCGACATTTCACCACATAATACTGTTTATTAGACTCTGAATATATTTTCCAAGCGATATCGCGAAGACTATCGTTACTACACTCTCAAACAAAACAGCACCTTTACTTTGAGAACACACAGAATGTGTTCTTCCAGTTTATCCAAAACTTTCGATGTTCTGATCATTGGTGGTGGAATTGCCGGTCTGGCTGGGGCTCTTTCGCTGGCTCGACAACAACACACCGCTGTCGTTCTCGATTCGCATGTTTACCGGAACGATCTGAGTTCACACACGCACAACGTTTTGACATGGGACAGAGAAGATCCCAATAGCTTCAGAGCTGCTGCGAAGAAGAATATACTAGACGGATACTCCACTATTGCATTTGAGTCTGAAGAAATCGCTTCAATTATGGAGATAGGTGGCATTGAGGGAGGTACATTGTTTACAGCAACGAGCGTTGACGGCAGAACTTATCGGGGACGGAAAGTTATACTGGCCACTGGTGTTAAAGACATATATCCGGATATCGATGGTTATGCGCAATGCTTTGCCGCTGCTATGTGAGTCTTCATAAACCATTCATTGTTATCGGAATACTGATGAAAGCTAGATACCATTGCTTCTTCTGCAAAGGATACGAAGCTAGAGGTGTTGAATCTGCTGGGCTTCTCGCCCTTCCTGATTTAGCATCAGCACCTATTGCACTTCACATTGCACGCCAGGCGCTACGATTTGCAAAGTCTGTGACCATTTACACACACGGCAACGCTGAGCTTGAGAAGAGAATCCACGAAGCTCAAGGATCGAATCAAGTCTTCAAAGTCGACAACCGGAAAATCTTTCGCTTCGAAAAGGGGCCGAACTTCTCCGACATCATCATCCACTTTGAGTCCGGAGACTCAGTAATTGAAGGTTTCATAGGACACAAGCCAAGCACCGAGCCAAAGGGGGACTTTCATAAGCAGTTGGGACTTGAAATGACGCCCATGGGAGACCCTGTAATTAAACCCATGTTCTGTGAGACTACGAGAAAGGGGGTATTTGTTGGAGGAGATGGAGCATCTCCGATGAAAATTATTCCGCAAGCATTGTTCACAGGGTCAGCGGCAGCGGCAGCTGCAGCAGCACAGCTTCAAGCTGAGGATGCTACCCAAACTTGTATTTTCTAAGGTTTTCCACTGTCGGATCCATTGTTTCTCGGGTTTTGATTTTTCCGTTTCGCTTCAATCTACTACAATACGCTCGGTTGGAATTGAAAATTGATTCTTTTCTATCCCGATTCGGGGAGGTTTCAACAAATGCTACGTTGCTACAGTAACTTTGCGTCGCCGATCTGCAGAGAGGAAGGAAGTGTCTCGGCCCCCTTAAAAACCTGGTGAAGGGGAGGGATTTACGGGGCCCGAGATGCAGTGTGGTTACACAACATAACTAAGATACCGACCGTAAGCCACCCGTAAGCCACCCGTAAGCCACCCGTAAGCCACCCGTAAGCCCAACCACAGGCTAACAAGTCACTCGCTCTCAACTCCCGAGATTGAAGTTGGTCCCTGTATGTTGGTTTGGTTGCCTGAACTTGTCGTGCAAAGTGCACGCCCCCGTCTACATACGAAGTATTGAAGTTTTCAAATCCATTCTTTTTACTCTTCTCTTCAGAATCGAAGTTTCTCCCTCTTTTTGTTACACTTCACTTCCTCTGCAATTGCTTGTTTTCTCGCCATAATGAGTGCTGTTAACGCGCCACAGTCGTCAGCCTCAAGTGCCTCGCCAGAGATTTCTAACCCCGCGGAAACAAAAGTAGCGGGGAGCACTCCCGAAACGCAAGCCCAGCAAACTCGTGGGCTGCAATTCTGGTTGATTATACTCTCTGGCTGTTTGGTGGATTTCTCAACGGCATTGGACGCGACCATCATTACTACCGCACTTCCAAAAATAACGACTGAGCTTCATGGCGAAGAACAATATGTCTGGCTGGCCAACACCTACGTCTTCGCCTGCACGGCCGTCATGCCCTTTGTTGGCCAGACATCGAATATATTCGGACGACGAATCCCAATGATAGTTTCCGTAGTACTGTTCTCGATCGGAAATGCTATTGCGGGAGGAGCGGTCAGTCCCAGCATGTTGATTGCAGGAAGGGTGGTCACGGGTCTTGATGGCGGCGGCATATTCGTCTTGAACGACCTCATTATTTCCGATTTAGTCCCTGTGAGAGAATGAGCGAAATTTCTCGGGATACGAATTGCAATAGCGACGATATCTACAATAATCGGGCCTGTCCTTGGCGGAATTTTAGCACAACAGTCGTGGCGTTGGGTCTTTCTCATCAATCTTCCTTTCGCGGGAATTGCACTCCTCATCATGGTCCCTTTTCTCCGTCTCAAACATACGCGTGCGCCATCCTGGAAGCACGCTGTCGCTCGTATAGATTTCCTGGGGAATATTATTTTTGTGGCATCTATATGCGGGATACTGTTTGGACTGATTATGGGAGGAACACAGTACCCTTGGTCGTCATGGCATGTCATTGTTCCTCTCGTTTTGGGATTCGCTGGGTGGGCGCTTTTCCATATCCACCAAGCTTCCCCAATATGTAAAGAGCCCAGCATGCCACCACTACTTTTCGGCAATCGAACATCCGTCACTTGTCTAGCATTGACCTTCATCTCGAATAGTCTGCTGGAATGGATCGTGTACTTCCTCCCAATCTACTTCCAATCTCTCAAAGGGACAACTCCCCTCACTTCGGGTGTCGATGTGCTTCCATTCAGTATCTTCTACGTCCCCTTGGCTGTCATTACCGGAGGTCTGATGTCCAAGTTTGGAAAGTACAAGCCCATACATCTCATCGGGTTTGGCTTTACATCTTTAGCATGTGGCCTATTCTCCATTCTCGACGTTGGTTCCTCAACGGGAGAGTGGGTGGGGTTCCAGCTTCTTCTGTCTATAGGTGCTGGCTTTACCATGATTAGCATTCTCCCAGTTATTCAAGCCTCCCTCCTGGAATCTTATGTAGCAACTGCTACAAGTACCTTTGCATTTGTACGAAACTTTGGTTTTGTCTGGGGTATCACGATTCCATCCGTTATTTTCAACGCGCAGATCGATCGAAACCTGCACTGGGTCGATGACGACGCTATTCGTCATTCCATGAGCGATGGCAAAGCATATGGCTATGCAGGTACTGGAGCTATCAATCGTCTCCCGCTAAATGTGAAAGAGTCTGTTCAGGATGTTTACGCCTCGGCACTGAGCGCACTTTGGCAGGCGGCCGCCGCAATGGCAGCTCTTGGCTTCTTTTTAGTATTTGCTGAGAGGAGCCTTGAGTTGAAAATGGATCTAGAAACCGACTTTGGGATGGAAGACTCTTCCGTTCCAGAAAAGGATGTTGATGGAGGACAGGCTACGATGGTTGATGGGGGAAAAGAGAGGCATGGAGGATCCACTGAGTGAAATACCCCAGTGACATACCGGCAACCTTAGCCGAAGGTGTAAGCACCGCTTGGGTAATATCTCCTCTACCAGTCTTTAGCAGTTTATTTTCTCGACTTATCAGTTGTCCCGGTCTCGTACACAAGGGTCAGAAGCATTCTTCATAGGATTATTTAAGCCCTCAATTAAATGTATATTTTTTCACGTATTTGAAGGCTGTCTTGGTAGTGAAAGTTCTAAATGTCTGAAAGCGGAGGAATGGAAACATATGCTTCCACGATTCGTCTTGTGAGATTAAAGGGGGCAAACGATCCAGTTCCAACTCTTGTCCTCAGCATCGTGTCACCGACTAACCAGAAGCTGGACCACATCGATATAAATACCCAAATATAGCCAATTTTTTCACTAACCCTCCAACCACTCTTTCGCACAAGCCACTGGACAAAGTCCTCAATTGTAATGGCAGTAGCTTGCCAAACAAAAAACAAGAAAAATCCAATTGAACATTCTGCTGCCGTTATGTTGGATGGGCGGGGTAGATGAAGTTGACCGAGCGCATGGAACGAACCAGAAATAAAGAATGCAAGGTAGAGCTTGCTGTAGGAGAAAAGATTACTACCACGTGGTATTCGAAGACTGTTCGCAACAGCTGTCGTATAGGAGGTAAGCATCTTAACACTGAATTAGTCACTCTCACATCTACAGAAAACCATTTCACCAAACATACATGGCGGAGTTGCTGATGCCAGAAGGCGCCCCAGAACAAACGAACAGTTTTGAGATCTTGAAGCCCACCAAATGCAGAAGGCCAGTCCTAAAATTATCGTCAACACTGAAGCAAGTACAAGTAGTGTTCAAATTCCGACTGACCTCTGGCTGAGTTAAACGTAGCATAACCCCAAGAAAGGCCCCTTGGGCATATTGCATGCTCAACATGAAATATGGTAGTATTCCAAGAGAAAATGTCTTGATAAAACTCCATTTCCAACTCGAATGACGGAGTGTTAGAAATTTACTGTTCATCTCTCCCACTTTTCCATCCTGTGTTGCGAAATTCACTCTCCGGTGAGTCTCAAAAAGCAGGTCCGCGAGACACGCACAAGCGAGAAACTTGAAGAATTGAGATAAAAGGAAGCCAGACCTTCCCATTTGCGGGGGTTTGGGTGTATTTTTTACTTGGTGATTCCATCGAATGCCACGTTGATTAAACATAAGTCCAGTGGCCCATCGTATCTTCTTCCATCCAAAGTTATTATATGATCGGCCCTCTTTCGAGGCTTTGTCAATTCGCCAAAAGTGGGCTTCTGGCCCTTCAGCACCTGAAAAAAGTAGTTTGGCCAAGGTTGCCATGTAGAAAGACCAAGCAATCGAAAATGGTTGAGATAAACCGAAGTCATTGGTAAAATGGGGGTGGAGATTGCAGTATATAGCTAAGTAAATGATGATGACGCTGAATACTGCAGAACGCATAAATGTTTGAGGGGAGACAAGCGCTACGAACTGAACGACCCATAGTAGAATGTGAGGAATAATAGAAGAAGAGGGCGTTCCCAAATATGTGTTAGAATGCTGTTCCATCATAATCTTTGCTGCTCAAAATTCAGGTCGTATTTTCTGAAAGACAGAATTTGCTTCTATTATAGTAAGTTTTTCATAGAAGCTAGTTGGTATTCTTGCTCGGGTGCCGGCTGTTGGAGACCGGGGAACAGACAAGGATGCAAAGCCGAATCCACACGGCACCCGTAGAGCAAGCATATCAACCTCAGGAGCCAGAGTATCGATTCAAATTGTCTTCTCACGACTTGAACTTCCAAGAATCATAAGAATTTGTTGGCGATGGAAAACTTGGCTTTTGCCTTCATTTTCTCGCATGCTTACCACATTGGTAGCATGTTGGTTTTTGCCACATTTTCATATCTTTTAAGCGCGCCATCCGGAATATACAAATGTTTCCCTCTCGCCAGAAGTTCAATTCTCTGGGGAAAAGCTGTTCATGTCTTGGTTCAAGAGAATTATACCCGCGTATGATAGCGTAACCCAATCATAAGTAAACATTGCTAACAATCCAGTCCGTCGTACAATCACAGCAGCCGTTCGTGGTGAACTGGTGGTCAAAGGACTATATTATACTACCTCCCAAATACCTAGCAGATCTTAAAATGGCAGGATGGAAACATATGAGTTTTTTCCAGAACATCAACGATGTAAACGAAATTTCCCCGACATCATCTAGTGTCAACTTTGGCTAACGCGGGCTTCAGGCACTTTTTCTTTCAGCCACTGCGGGTGAATGATACACTGGCCCTGCCTCAGAAAGAATGGTTGACATTGTCAAAAAATATGTGAATCCAAATTTACGTAAGGGGGAGCTCCGTGAAATAACTTGCTAGAATAAACTAACTTCCAAGCAAAATCTAGCAAAAATGACGCCTCTAATACTTGAGGAAATCAATTACTCGTTCGAAAATCAACTCGAGAGTTTCACAGGTATCTTCATAAATATCCCTTCAAAGTTTCGAAGTTACTAACAAGAGCCTAGATTGGAATGAAGTTCCTGCTTTGGAATTCTTTAGTAACGTCGCTCATCGAGTAGCGACACGTGTAAGAGTTGGGGCCATTACTCGTGGGACACCTAAGCGAACCCCACCAAATTGA
>JAPZOX010001038.1:0-13918 GCA_037952655.1 Hymenoscyphus sp. LP001
ATACTTCTTACCTATATACTAACCTTCGAGACTTAGTCACCTTTGTTTAGTTCGTATAGAGTTTCGTTATAGTCTATAATATCTACTAATAGAAAAAAAAGTTAATATAAAGAAAGTTTTTTATATACTTAAATATATATCTTAAATTAGAAGTTAAGACTATAAAATCTATAATTAATCTAAGCTATACTATTGTGATAGCCAGCTATTGATGGAATTGCCGAGCCATCGGAACAGCCAAGAATACGTGCCGAGTATGGTACGGCACAGATGGTTTCGGAATTGTCAGAGCCGGATCGGTACGGACTTTTGTTATTATCCGGCCCTCTTGTATATAGATGCCCTTACTCTCTCTTGAGGAAAGACCAATTTGGTCTTTTCCTTCGTATCAGAGCCTAGCATTCGGATATGTCATTCTATCGAACGCACTTCCATATGCCTCTTTTGTAGTAGTATCCGTTTCGTGCCGTTACAACTATAGAATTATAATAAAGAAGCTTAGTAATAAATATCTATAATTATATTATCTATATTTTTCTTTCTTATTTTAATTCTTTTTTAAGATAATTAAAACCTTTTAGTAGATAAAAAGATTAGTATTATAACTTATAAAAAGTCTATATAATTAACTAATAATAAATAATTTTCTAAATATAATAAAAATATAAATAGATATATAAAGTCTTAAGTTATAAAAGTTTTTTAGTTAATTTATAAGCTTTTATACTTCTTATAAATTAGAGTAATTATACTACTTATTTTATCTACTAGGAGTAAGGTCTTATTTTATAAGTTCGTGTCTTAGATAGAAACCTACTATAACTTCTCTTTTTATAATATAATTCTATCTATTAAAGGTATAGAAATATTCTAGAGAGGTAGAATTACAGCTAGAATTAACTATTCTCTTATTATTAAATAATATAACGTGATCCATCACCGAGCTGCGTATATCACCGAGCTGTGTACTTTTACCGACTTCTACTACTTCAAAATACAATAAATCAACTATAACAATAGATAAAACTTATTACTCTTCGGATTCTAATAAGCTAGATATATCTACAAGTTCTTAACAAGTTCGCGTATTATAACCAGTCTTTCCGTAAGTACTACAACGTTACACAGTCGAAATCCCTTCCTCACGATTTACCCTTCCAAAGCGCTTGTCGCGTCGTATCTGCTCATTTACTTCGTCTTAAGCCATAATATCGTGTACATCCTCTATAGTAAGTACACCTCCTTAACAGATACGATTCTTTTTAGCTCTACGACGCTTAGAAAGTGCCTCATTTACCGCTCGAAGTGTACGTAGCTCGGCATTAACAAGAGTTAATTTATAAGCCAAACGCTCTATACCTTACTATTGCCTATTCTCGATTGCCTAGTTAAACTGCCTTACTCTTGCCACGTCGATCAGCACAAGTAACAACCATTCTAGGACAGATTTAACCTATTATAAAGCCAGTCTCGTCGAAGTTATAGAAATCGCTATCCACTACACTATATTTCGCCTACATATTCTCTACTAGTCGAAACCTCGCGCCAATTAACTCAGGATCTTTGTATAAGGCTCTTTAAAAGTCGTAAACGCGATTAAAACGCGTCTTTAGCTCTAGTCGTCGAACTACGAATCGTTCTACCTAGCGCTTTCCGACGCGTTTTGCTCTACGCGCCTCGAGGAGGTAATTCGCTATATCTTCTATATTAGCTAGCTGAGGCGAAAACCCTCTAGAATCTCGATCGAATATATGTCGAATAATTGTTTCCTCCTCTAATTTCGTCAGCTTTAAACAATTGGGTTCAGCATCGCTACGAGAAGGTCGGCCGTTCATTCTAAGACGAAGAGTAGATTCAAGAACTTTGTAGATTTTTACAGCGTTTCTATAGCTTAATTTTCGTTTAGATGTTCGAATAGCTTCAATAGCTAATATAATTCGTGCTTCTTAAGTTTAGACTTATATTGTAGAAGAAGAAAACGCGTGTTAAAGTAGTAGGGTAGTAAATTCGGTAAAAGTGCGCAGCTCGGTGATGTGCGCAGCTCGGTGATGGATCACGTTATAAGTTAATAACTACTAAAAGCTATTATAGATATACTAAGAATAAACCCGAGTTTGATATAGTAGCAGGGTTCTTACTACTGATATAAGCAGTAACTCTAAAAGTTATATTTGCTAAAAAAAGTCTTAAAATAAGCTATAATAAACCTCTGAAATCTGTTTAATCAACCTAATTATTTTAAACCTTTTCAAGTAACACTTTTAAAAGAGATAGTATCACCGTAGGAGTCAACCGCCTAGATATTTTAAGTATTCTAAACAATCGAGAGTAATCATATTATTTAAACATTCTGGAAATATTTGTGAGAAAAAAGTTCGAATTGTTAGATTAGCTACCTATTTCTATGAAGCAGGAACACAATTAGTCAAATCCATAGTTTGCGAGCTGAGCATGCCAGCGCCCTCAAAGAACTTCGTGTGGACCGTTCCCCCCTCCCAATCTCAAAAGCCATGCCTTTCGTTTTTCATGCTTGTCGCTCTTGTCAAACCTCTCGTGAAATTCCAGGCAATAGTGAAGGTTGAACCAATCGCATTTAGGTGCCACAGTTCCTCTCTGTTCAATGTTCTGAGTTTCTTGAACTTGGAATATCTCCCATCCAATAGACCATCCACCGTGACGCGAGCTGATGTCGCTGAAGTCACGGAACTGACTACAGCATCTTGCTTCCTCCGCGAATGGTTCCTCGGGACTGCATAAATCAAGATTCGAAATGCGATGAACAGAGGACTCTCCGTCCACTTCCTGCTTGTGGCGTTTCCGATGAACCTCCAAGTGTCGCTTACACAATTTTAAGTGACTCGGTATCATGAAAACAGTCTCCAACATTTTAGGTGGGAACATATAGCCTGCTAGACGAAGTTCGAGCATCTTGATTGTCAGAGAACCTACTCTTATGGAGAGTGATAATTGATCATAAGAACTTCGAGAAAGATCACGTTCTTGCCAGTCCCTCTGAGTGAAGAACTCCCACGCTGCATTGTTGGCCAGTGCCTTGACGGGCAAAGGTTGCCGAGGTGCTTCACACGAAGAAGACAAGCCAAGTATTTTTTCGCTAGCAGCGATCATTCCTAAAAGAGCAGGTGCTTTAAGAAGTTAACGAAAGCTAACATTGATATTAAGGTGCCTGACTTACGGATGGTCTCGTAGGCTTGTCCCCTATGTCTGGCACGACCAACACGAGAGAGATAGAAGGTATTAACCTTGAAAAATATGGGCCTAGCCTCTTCGTGTAATTGTTTGCAGACCGATGAAACGTTCAAAAGATCTTCATACGTGCTTGACTCTGACCATTTCGTAGCTTCGGGTCTGACCCTTGTAGGGTTGGCGAGAAGACTTTCAAGGATCAGAGAGCGAACATCGTAGTGTATACCGAGAAGGGTGGTGTGGAAGGGGACGGAGGGGGATGTAGGCGAAGTGGCGGGATCCATCCTATCTTCTTCGAGGCATAGTTTTTGGAGGCTTGCGTGGATATCGGTATGTGAGGATACTATTGAGATAGTTAGCACGTGTGCAATGTTAGAGGTACTCGCATACTTGCCCATTTCAGAATCCATGTTGTGTGAAAATGGCTTCTTCTCTAGGTAGTTTCAGATCTTGGGAAGGTGTGAAGAGTATGTTTGGTATACTGGCAAAAGAGCTCTATTTATAAGTGCAAAGTAGCTTGGCGTGTGTGTGTTTCTCGTTTCAACTACAATTCATAATTCATAATTCACTGTGAAGTTGTGGTGTACACCTTCGCTTGGCGTTGTCTTCCACCTAATCATTCAATGTATCACTTTCTAATGAGTCATACTCTTTTTTTAAAAAAAACAATGGAACCCTACGTCAGAAGGTGAGAACCATTATGAAAGGAAAATTAAGAGAGTGTATAATTCTTGCGACATAGATGATGCACCCATCAGAATTTCAGAAAATTCACATTCACTTCATGGCCTATACACTATGAGCTTTTAGCCCACGCCTTGTGAAATAACCAGTACTGGAAATAATGAGCCTTTCCTCTCCAACATTTTGGATATCATAACCTAATGTAATTTTTGTTTAAGGATAACGTAAAAAAACATGAAAGTATCTTAGTCTAGCTAGCTGCTTGATTTGGAAAGCAAAGATACCTAAGTTTCAAGAATTAAACCATCGTTAAGACGCCTCTGAGACCCCCTAGAATGCTCCAGCGACGACGTACACCGACATAAAAAGCCATGACAATATGTCCACTAGAAATAAATTGTTCTTAAAATAATAGAATATTATCAGGAAAACCAAATAGCACAAAAATGAATAGCACCTCTGTAGGGGTAGTTTCTAGAAGCTAGGGAACGGCCTAAAAATTTCTGAGGAAGAAGTAGAAGTAAATAACCACAATGATAAAAATATATATCCCAGTTTGATGATAAAAATAATTGATAAAATTCGTAAGTGGGTGGTATCTTTGGTCTTTAAACATAATTATTTAACCACAAAACCCAACAACAAATGAAGCCTCCTATAAATCCGTTTAGCCAGCAGAAATATCTTAAACTCTCATTCCCGCACACAACTATTCTTCCACCCCCATTTCTAGTGCCCGAAAACTCCTTTGTATCCCAACTATCTCCCAATCTCTCCTCAATCAAATGTCTAAACGCCAATGTAACTCCCAAAACGAGCAATGCGCATGGAATCACGATGATCATCCCGACTGCGACGACGACGAAGACGGCCAAGAGAAAATTTGAGAAAATCATGAGTGCTCGATCGAGGAGCAGGTTTCCGAAAGGATGGCTGGGAATTTGGGACCAGCTTGTTGCTGTTGAGTAGGCGGAGTCGATGCAATTGTGAATTAGTTTGAAGAAGTTCTGGAAGGTGGTTGGCGGGAGATTGGTGGGATTGATAGGAAGGGCCATGATTGCTGGTTGTTTTGGTGGTGCGGACGAGTGTACTGAGAGGTATTACCGAAAAGCTTCTATGAGATTGAAAAGTGATGGAGACGTACTTTGAGCGAAGCGACAGCGCCGAGAAAGAAAGATGCGATGGACTTTAGATTTGATGACCGGGTTTAAAGGTATTGTGTTCAGGAAGAAACTGGGGTTTTTAGTTTTTGTTAAATACAGAGAGGATATCTTTATCGGAGGTTGGGAGCTTAGTCTG
Organism: Hymenoscyphus sp. LP001; assembly: GCA_037952655.1. NCBI lineage: Eukaryota > Fungi > Ascomycota > Leotiomycetes > Helotiales > Helotiaceae > Hymenoscyphus > Hymenoscyphus sp. LP001. The sequence goes on from JAPZOX010001038.1 coordinate 5,188, forward strand.
GTGGCTTACCGGTTTATAATAGTTAGTTGTAGTAGTAGTTTGCCACGTCACACAAATTAATCGTCAGCTTAAGCCCGTCATAATTATGAGTACTAAAGTCTAAGAAATAATAAACAGAAAATGAATGCCTCCGTCACATTACAAGTCTCCATACCCATTTCTCATGGTGTTGCATGCGAGCCGAAAAAATGAGCAAGAGCGGTAATTTTCACTCCATGGTTAAATGTGAATAGAGCACAGGCATTAAAAATAAAAATTGTAGTCGAGTTTCCACTGTCGTGAGCTCTGGTAATGGTTCTCGCTAACCTCCAAGAGCGCTTCCGGGGGCTCGGCAATAGACGGCCATGAGACGGACTCGAAACTAGAAGGCTACTAATACTTTGACAGGCATACCCAAAAGAAAGTTACATCACTTCAATAATTCAACGTGGATGTTGTCACTATTCCCCATGTCACTACCACCTGACTTCCTTTAAACCTTTTTTTCACGCGCCTGGACCCCAGCGTATCCCGGCACTTCTAATTGTATACATCAAATAAGGAAGGAGTTTCATGTGCTCAAATTTCATTATATACCACATTCTCAACAAACTTTGTCGCTTGCGCAGCTGCATCGTCTGCCTCCTTCGCAAACCCCAAAATTATCCCCGCGCCAAAAGTATCATGCGGCGCATCCTTGATCTCCACTAATTCAACCTTGGTGCCAGTATCCCTCATAGTTTTCGCAAGTTCCACATGATCATCATATAAAACTTCTTGCGGAAAGAAGGCACTGGACTCTTGAATGGATGCAAGAGAGGAGAAATATAAGGATTCCTCCGATCCCCTCCAGGCGGCGTAAATAGGGTAGCGCCCCACTCCAGAATTGACCCTTTCATGTAATCGGCTTTTGCTCTTGTATGAGCATCCAAGACAAGTTGATTAGGAACCAAGTTTACCCATGGACTCCAGAGTAACCCAGCTCGTGGAAGAGGTAAAGTCCCCTTTCCTTCCTCGATGAGAAATCGTATCATCGCTAGGACAAGATTGGCACCTGCTGATTCGCTAGAGAGAACCACATTGTCTGGAGAAACTCGTAGTTCGTTCAGAAGATAAGCGTAGGCTGTCAGCCCACCCTGAAGCGCAGCCGGGAAATATGAGTCTTTCTCTATCGAAAGTCGGTATTGTACCTGTAAGACTGGTCCTTTCATAATGGCGTGCAAGAACTTCGGGACCCCACCCACTCTCCATAGGTCGACAACCACCAAGAACGTAAGCACCGCCATGGAAATGCAATGTGATGCGTTGTGTTCCTTGACTTTGAGTACTTGGGAGATATGACTTAGGATACCAAGAAGCCCCGATCGTGACGGGTCGAACAACGGGGTCATCCGCTATGCCGTGATAGATCGTTGGAATTGAAGAGGATGGTGGTATGACAACAAATCGTTTTTTCAGACTGCCTGGGAGCGAAGATTTTGCAGTGCGATAGCGGACAGCAGAGGTATACTTCCACCATATCAGAAAAATCTCCAACCCAACTGCTTGATGGTAGGTCCATCTTGGGTTTTGCCGAAGGTGTGTTGGTATGTAGTAAACGAGGATGAGCACAAGGCGGATTGCCAAAGTGAGGAGGAGCCATGCCGTGTAAAAAAACTTGAAAGGCTGGCGTGTAAGTCTTGATGGATATAGAGAGTCCATGATGAGGTAGTAAGTTTAAATGGTGTTTATCCTCAGTCGTCTTGTTCGTTGGAAGATAATTCTGATCATGCAATCTCGCCATGGCGGAACAACTCCGTCATCCAACGGCATATCCAACACTGACCCAACATCGATGCCAAATAACCTCTTTGTTATCCTAAGGTGTCCCGAAACATCCATGGTCGCTCTGGGAGGGATAGGAAGCTGGAAACTTGGGAGATGCTGGAGACGTCTCGTAGTCAAACTACCAACTTCAGCCACAATTTAACCAGAATCGAAAGGCACTACAGTCGGAATGAAAGAAACCCTCTAAAAAGATACATGAAGCCTGGCATACTTTAGTGAATGCTAAAGTCGAAGGTGAAGTAGAAGAAATTTCTGCCCAGCCACCCTCGCTTAAATAAAGGCCAGTAGGTGGTATGAATATCTGTGCGTTCGACTTTTCCTTCCTGTCTTCTTTTTCTTCTTTCATCATCTTCCTATCTTTCTCAATCAGGTCCTCTTCAATCTCAACACCAAAAGCCAAATTTACATACAAACATGGACCGTTCCTTCATTCACCAGGAAACCGCTGCTCGCCAGGGGGCTGTGGAAAATGTCGCATCTTCAAACCCTGCTTTCACAATACCAGATGATCTTGCTCGAAGTCTGATCATTCCATCTCAATTGCCACAGGCATCACTACCTCCATTCACCTCTGTTATATCAACGGCTCCTAACCCTTCCACCCAAAATAACATCGCAGCTCCAAGTCAACAAAGCCTCTCCTTCGCTTCACAACCACTTTTCATCGCACAATACTCTCTCGGAAATCCTCCTATGGTCACCTTCAACGCTCCCCCACCTGTTCCTAAACCCTATCCTCACGGACACAAAAACTTTAGGATTGCACACCTGGAAAAGTCTTTGGCGGAAGAGAAGAGAGCTCATGGGGCAACCAACAGTGCCTTGATCCAAAAACAACAGGCCCTCGACAAGGAAATCAAACAACACCAAAACGCAGTCAGTAGTGCGCAGGACTTATGGGAGCGATTTGTGAAAGCTAAAGAAATCGCGGAAAAGATGGTAGAAGAAAACAAGATGGAGAGGGAAACGCTGGAGAAAATATTTGGAGACATGAAGCAAATGAGTAAGAAGAAGCTCAAGAAGCTCAGTGCTTCTGTGGTCGATCATGAACTTGACCCAAACGATAATTCGTCGTTGGATCAGCCTGCTAAACGCACCAGACTCCAATAATGTGGCGTGTGGATTTTACTGGCGTGATGGGAATGAAAGGTCATGGTGTGGGTTCGTCAGGTATACCATGGTCGCTCCTTCCCAACAACAGTGATGCGACAAGCAGGACGGACTACTTCCTTTCGTTTCACCTTCACATCTTCATTTCACAACGCTCCGTAATTATTTCTCGACTCGGTTTCCCTTCACATTCATAATCGGGTATTTCTTACTATCAGCAGGGTTACAACCAGGTCGGACAATGGAATTAAACGAGGATACTTATCCGCGCATTGGTGAGGGGCAATCTCAACACTCAGCAATCTCTCCGTCTGTTTCACCAGCCATCGGAGAACTCGAAAGCGAAGCACTCCCAGCTTCCTATACCCTGGCAAAATGCGATCACACACAAGGCTTTGGATCCTTCGACTTTACACAACCTGAAGATTTTGAGCAGTTCAAGTGGAGGACAGGGGGAGGTTACAAGGGGAAAAGACCAAGGAATCAATTTTATAGAGCAGCCAGACTAAAAAAGAAGTTCGTCCCCCTCTCCGCAGAAGAAAGAGTACATATAGCTAATACGTGACAGGAATCAAGATATAGAACCTTTCCCATTTTTTCGACTTCCCCTGGAGATCAGAAACCATATATATCTCATTCTGCTTTCATCGATTCAGCGGCCCAATACAGATGTACTGGAGCCAAAGTCGATTCCCCAAGGCATTCGATTTGTCCTAAATTCAGAGGCATGGGATCCCGAATTCGAGAACGAGGAAGAATGCACGGTCATATCACGATACCCCGTCGACGCGCCCGAGAACGATCCGAATTATTACCTCGATATATACAAGAAAATGGCGCATGGGACAATCAAAGTCGGAGAATGTCCATCGGGGTTTCTCGCTACTCCGAATTCAGCTTATGACTTCCCTCTCGAGACCAGTTTGCCAAATTTAAATTATGACTCGGATAGTACTATTGAGGAATTTGAAAAGAGGAGAGCCAAACTGCAAAGACCACCCTATGGCTACAAACTCGAAATCCGTCGCAAAAACGCCAGAATAGGAGCGAAAACATGGAAATGTCCTCAACATCCGTTCGCTTCTACCGACGACAAAGGGCCATGTGAGTGCGTTCTCGAAGAATTGCTGGGGGACGAGTTCGTTAGATGTCTCTCCCATGTGGGCCGTTTGTTTTCGAGCGAGGTTGGCGCAGTTGTATGGCAAAACTCTGTACTTGAAGTGGAAGAACTCGATGCCTTGCCTGTGTTCGCCCGTTTTCATCCTAAAGCCCTTCCACTTATTCGAGGACTGGTGCTTCCGCTATCATATGAGGAGGGATTCTTAGATACTAAGACATCGGAGCTTGCTGGGGCTTGCGAATTCATCAACCGACACTTGATGTTGAAATTTCTTTCAATCAAATTCCGATGTGTCGGTGATTGTCTTATTGAGATTTATGAGGAAAGAAAGCATTTGAGCTGGGCGTCAGTATTCAAGACATTAAAGTTGACCAAGCAACTTCACATTGAAATAATCGCGGAGAATTGCCTTCAAATGGCTAGATTTTATGAAACGCCGAGGGAACTCGAGGTTCTTTGGATGCCAGATTGTTTGAGGGAAGGAAGGAATGAGGAGGAGGAGCACTATCTGTCGTCTAGGAAGGATCCTTTGAAAGCAGTAAATGAAAACTGGCGGCCGATGAGAGGGATGGTTGCTCGGATTATGAAGCATTGTTTGGAGCGGCGTCGATGATTGTAATATCACGCTCAGGATGGGTGGTCCCTTGGTCCCACCCATAGTTGGCATACAGTTTGAAGCTTGAGTAGAAGACACGTAGCTTTTTGATAGTAATTCAGTATTAAATTTCAAGTCTCTCTTTCATGAACTGTTCGGTTATCTTCTTTCTCCGCGAGCTGCTATGCTGCATTTGCTAACTATAGACTCGAATGATTGGGTTTCAATGCTGCTGTATTAAAGTATTTCGTCTTTCAAGACAATATTAAATCTCCAGAATAATTCAGTCAATCAAATGAAGTTCTACCATTCTTAAAAGCATAGAGTGCTAGATACCTGCCTAAAAAATGTTTGCTTGATATCAATACCTAAGAAAGTCTAGAATAATCGAGTCAATTAAACAGAGTTTGGAGGTTGATACCAGTCACTGATTTCGCAGATCAAATGTTGTTTTTGATAAATATCTGAGCTATTCCGCATGAACGATCTTGATGCCCAGAGGAAATCCTGAACATGTGACGCCGTCCAATTTCAGAGTTTCGTTGCACATCGCAAAAAGTTTGGTAGAACTACCTAACTTTTGACTGGTCATGTGACTTGGCCGACCCTTAGCTAAACTGGACTAGTCTTTTTCTTAACTGAAAACAGAACTTGATTCTCTTATATACTACAGCTTCTATTCTATCCCATACTTTCTTTCTTTCACCCTAGTTCAAAACGACAAAACAACAATATCATATACATATCTACCCCTCCTTTCCAAAAAAAAAAAAAACACCAACGAAAGTACATCAACCCGATTTCTCCGCCTTCCCAACATCAATACCAAACCTCCGTCTCCCACCCCCAGGTGTACTCCACCACCCCAAGCTAAAAATGTAACTATCAAACGGCGCTCTCAAAACCAACTCCCTATCACTACACCACTCACTTCCCGGGGGAATAAGCGTCAAGAAATCAGCATCGGAAAGTAGTCCTGCTACTGCCCCGATGGAACATGGATTCTTCGGAAGGACGGGTTTTGTATCCATGGTTAGGATTGTTATGGCACCGCAGATGAACATTGTGCTGAGGAGGGAGAGGAGGATGTAGGTTGAGGTTGGGTCTTGGAAGAGGCGTTGTTGAATGAAAGTTGTTATGTTTGCGGGGAGGGTCGAGGTTGGGAGACCTAGGTTGTTGGTGGCCGCGAGGGGAAGGCGTTTTCGCGAGTGGAACTGTTGGGCCATTACTAGGGCGTAGAGCTTTTCCATGCCCGTTATTAGGTCGTCAGTCTTGGAGGGGCCGAGGTATCGATTAATTAGTTCTGTCGTGTTTCCTTTTTCGGTCTTGGTCATGTAGTTGCTCAGCAGAAGGGCCTGGAAGAAGGTATCTAGTTCTCCGATCCTATCGTCTGTGTCTTGGATGCTGACGGGTATCAAGGCGTATTGAAATATGTCGCCCCATATTTTCCCTGAAGTTGTCCATTCTGTCATCGTCCAGGCCGACTCGTTAGAGAAAATCTGTGCTGCCTTGGTCTGTGGTTTCGGTACCGCATGTGAATATAGCTCAAACGTCGGGAGAGTGAACGTGGCATTGACCAATAAGCGTTCAACGTAGGGTTTGCATACGAGAGTTGTAGGATTATCGTCGATGTCCCCAAAAACAGCCATAGAAGTTGGGCATTCTTTAGACCCAGCAGGCAGTGTAATCCACTTAGCACTGACACCTTCTGCAAAGGCCATAGATAAATTGAATTGATTGGAAGAAGTTTCTCCGTCCGAGAAAAGGCAATTGTTCGAGAACTCGCCCGAAATGTTCAAGGATTGTTGCATCGAGTTGTTCCATTTCGTCAACTGAACATCGTGGGTGGTGCAGTTTAGTACACCACGAACAGCTGGCACGGAGGCAGATATAAGTGGCGGGAGATCGGAATCGTTCATGGTCTTGTACGTTTCGGATGTGGTAAAGTTTGCGATCTCGAATTGCCCAAAAGCGAATTGGGGGTTGGTCCACCGCGGGCATGTCGCATTGCCATACATTAACAATGATGGAACGAGATTCACATTGACGGAACTCTTCTTGAGAGAAGACTCACTATAAACCACCACTTCTAAAGTCGAGTTAAACCAGCTGTTCATTTGAGCTTGAGCCGGAAAGGTTTGGTCCACGTTATTTGTCTGGTACAAACCACTCACCACGATACTCAGAAATGGGGCGCATAAGACCGCTATTGTGGCAGAGAATAAAGATATGTGTTTCCGCCAAACCGAGGACCAAAGTACCTGCACAGAGAGCTGTGAATTTGAATCGTCGAACCTGGGTGATGGGGGAGTCAGTATTTGCCTATCAAGAAATGTCTCGGGATACGCCACAGGATAAATACTGGGGTTCAGGAATGATTCAAGAATGGTTTAGGAGTGATTCAAGAGAAAGAAAGTGGGGAAAATTTGTCCCCATTACCTACATGCTGCCACTTGCGGGCATTCCACCAGATCTAAGAGTGAAAAATGGTTGTAGCACGCGAATACCAGAATGGAAAACATCGAAAAGGATAGCAATAAGTTGCAACACAATGGCCGGTAGGAATGTCCAGAAGTAGTGTAAATATTGATCGCTGGGAACAACACTAATGCCGCCTGTCTGCGATAGATAAAGCATAGATTGAAGAATAATGATAAGCCATACTGGAGCGATGAATATAAGACAACGCCCGGTAACTGATAAACCAAATGGTCGCCACCAATTGTCCGTTGTTTCCGATGGTATATCCGAGTCGGGTTGCGTTGCGTTCATTTCGGGGGCCATTGAGGTAACGATACGAAATTCCGGGGTTTCTCCTTCATAGAACGTTGAAGTTTGGTACATGCTGTTTGAAATACGCTCTTCAAGTTCCTTTGTTGTAAGATGTCCAGTTCCGTTGACGAGTTTCATTATGTCGCAGCTCCCTGCTAAGATTGTCGACAACCCTGCCATGGAACCGATATCTCTGGGCGTGACTGACTTGCGGTGCAGTACCAACAACCCGATAGTTATAATGATTAGCAGTATGAGAAGAGCTTCCATTCCAACGAAGGCGAGTTTTTGAACCATTAGTCTGGATTCCCAAGTCTGGTATGAACCAGGGATTGTTGAGTTGTCGGGTACTAGCAGATTCGTTTTGGCTAATTGAGCGCCAAGTAGGGCAAATGCTGTTCTTGATCCGTTTAGAAGATAAGTCGAATTGAGTAGCTCCCAAGGTCGGTCGAACAATGGCGACGTATAGTTCATCAATTGAAAGAACCCTGTATTGTCGGTATAAGCGTCACTAGATCCGAGAACCGCTGAAGTGTTTGACATCGAATTGAATGCAGCGGACCCAAACTCCCAATCTGACAAAGATTTGGTTTTTCTGTCAGTGGAATTGCTGTCAAGTTCGATAACTGGTGGGGCATCTAAATCTCCTGTGAGATCAACTTTGCCTGTCGTTATCCTGTAAGTTGGTATACACATGAGACAAGTTGTGTTGTCTGTGACATATTGCAGCCATTGGTAACTCCCCTGGGCAGTCTGTTGAGCAGCGCTTTCGCTAATATGGGCAGTACATATGAGAAAACGGCGAGCATCCTCGCCAGTTTGGTTAGTGCACGATGCTTGCTTCATATATCCAACCCATCCTCCTATCAAAAAATTAGTACAAGCTTTTCATTTCGAGAAACGATACAAGAGAACTCCGTAGCACCAAGAAAACTGCTACTTACCCCATGTTAGCTGTTCCGCTCGCATATTGATAGAACAGCTAGAGCTCTTAGCGCTCACAAATCCCCCAGAACTATGCGGAATAAAGTCCACACTGCTTTTGCTTGCGACCTCGCATTCCAGATCAGCCGAAAAGACATCAACGGTCGCGGAAAGAGTGGAGTTGTAAGCTGAAGAAAAGTTAGAAAACATCAAATCAGATAAAATAGCATAGGCAGGCTGTTTCTCCAAAGATCTCGATATCCAAGAGGACAATCCCCGATACTCCTAGTGATACCGAAAGATCTTGCGATGAAGATATAGCGAAAAGTCGGGCAGCAAGGAAAGAGGGCGGGGGGGGGGGGGGGGGGGCGGGGGGGGGGGGGGGGGGGGGGGGGGGGGGGGGG
>JAPZOX010001039.1:0-18139 GCA_037952655.1 Hymenoscyphus sp. LP001
AGTAGTTGAGAAAACGCGTGTTAAAGTTAGTAGAGTAGAATATAGAGAAAAGTAGACGACTCGATAATATAGACGACTCGATAATAAACCACGTTAATATATATTATTAATCTCTATTAAAAGCGTTAAATTCAAGGTAAAACCGCGTCTTTTTAAGAGAAGAGAGATAATAATACTTCTTCTTAATCTCCTTTTCGTATATTATAAGAAGAGTGTTATTTAGAGAGGCGTTATTATAAGTAACTATAATAATTAAGTATAGAATTCTATATTTAGATATTATATCTATAAGAAGCTTCGCTATATATTCACTAGAGTAAATAGGTTTCTCTATTTTAATAATATCTAAAACTATAGCTTAGTAGATAAACTTTATATTAATCTAGTATATAGTTACTATTATAAACTTCTTATTATTATACGAGGTCTAGTAGTTAGTTATTAACGTAATATAGCTTCTATCTTTAATATACTCTTTTAACTCTTTTTAAAGGTTCTTATATACCTTCTTAAATTACGTCTTTATACCTCGAAGTAGTATATATACCGACGTATCTTTTATACTAGAGTATAGGTAATTAAAAAGGTCCTTAGTTAATTATTACTTAATAAGACGAAAGAGAAGATTATTCGAGGTAATAAAGACGATAAGATATAAAAGGTAAAGAGTCTTCTACTCTACTAAAGCAGTCTTTTACTCTTGTTTTATATATTAACTAGGTATAAAAAATAACAAGGATTCTTACCTTTTATCTTTAATTACCTCTCCTTCTTAACTAATACTAGTATACTTTTATAGTGATTATAATAGTATAACTAGAAGGCGTTAGAACTATCGATTTTACGCTTTATACTTCTTACTACCTACTTCGTATAATTAAGAAAGGTATAAGTAATTAGCATCTTCTTAGGCTTATTATATATAAGTACACGGTTGAATAGAGGCTTTTCGCTCTTAAAGAAGTAGTTATTAGTACTTAGAAGAGGCTAGATCTTAGTAACTCGATTTTCTAGTTATATAATAATAGAAAAAGGAATTCTATTCACTTTCTAGTTTCTAGCTAGTAATCTTCTAGAGTATTTTCAAATAGAAAGTAATCTTCTAGAGAATATTAAAGGAATTCCCTGGAATTCCCGTTGCTGAATATTAGATATTAGAATAGAGTTAAGATATTTTAATTATATTATTACTATATATACGGTACTATCTAATTATTATACTAATAATATTAATAATATAACGTATTTCCCGGGTAAGCCGATTACCCGGGTAAGCCGATTACTAAAACACTAAAACGCGACACTTAACTTAAAATTAAAATACTACTACTTAATTAAGCCCAACTCTCTAATAAAGAGAGTTACATTTTTTTAGCTGTCTAAGCCTTTAATTCAGGTCATTTTAAGAGTATACGAGCTTGTATTAAAGCCTACGACGTGTCTTATATAACCCTCTACGACCGAATATACGGAATCCCTTTATAACACGATACTCCTTCTAATACTTAAAGACTTACCTCCGAAGAAGAGCGAGCTATCGTATAATATATTCTCGACCTAGACTCGTATAGATTCCTACCTTAGCTAGTAGCTGTTCGAGAAATAGCAGACCTTCTTCTCTCTAAACGCGACGCGTCTCTAGTAGGTAAGAATTAGACTTCTACCTTTATTAAACGCTATATAGAGATTAAAACGAAATTTAGCCGTAAGTACGATTATAAAAGAGCTTAGTACGAAGACCCTATAGTTCTTAGAGACTGGTTTAGGCTTATACGAAATATAATTACTAAATATAGAGTTATAGAGAAGAACATATATAACTTCGACGAAGCTAGGTTTCTTATAAGGGTTATTATAACTACTAAAGTTATTATAAGCTTAGAGTTAAGAAATCGTCTAAAGACTACTTAGCTAGGAAATAAGAAGTAGGTTTCGATTATATAGAGTATAAACTCGTATAGTTAGACACTTCCTCTGTTTATTATTTTTAAGAGATAGTACTACCTCTTAGCTTAGTACGAGGAGTTAGGTCTCCTATAAGATTAGGTAATTATACTAAGTAAGAATAGATAGACGATAAACGAGATTAGATTTAAGTAGATTTAGTACTTTAATAAACATATAAAAGGTCGTATAGTTAGGCGATATAGACTCCTTATTCTTAATAGCCACGAGTTATATATTTCAGTTCAATTTCAGTAATACTATTAAGATAATAATATTATTACTCTCTATATACTACTACACTTATCTTATATCCTTCAGCCTCTTAACGTTAGCTGTTTTAGCTCTCTAAAGGTATTATATAGTAAGTAGATTAAGAATCTCGTTCGAGTTAGAATCTAGTATATTACTAAGCTTAAGTTCCTTCCTATATTTAAAGAGGTATTCAAAGCTACATTTATAGAGTAGAATATCAAGAGTAGATTCTAAGCAACTAGCTTAGTTCTATATAATCCTAAGAACGTGCTTTCTCACCTTAATCTAAGGCTAAAGACACTAACTCCACCCCCTATAAACAAGCTAAACTAGACCCTAAAGACGCTATAGAACACAATAGAGCTTAGATTCCAGACTACATATCTTAAAAACCGTATTATACGATACTAAGATAGCTCTCCGATATTAATCAACGAGGCATTTAATCGGCTTACTAAGGGAGCTCAAATTATAATACACGGAGCTACTCTTATAAGAGCTGAAATTAAGACACTACAAGAGGCAAATCAGCTTAAAAAGAGAAGGGAGAGAAAGCGAAAGAGGCGCATTTACTAAGGTAGAAGTCTTATAGTTAAGGAAGGCGAGGAAATTGTTCAAAGTATTCAAACTTAACAAGAAGAGGGTGGTAATAATATACAGCGCCAGCGCTTAGAAGGCAAGCGGCGACGTTGTAGTTTATATAATCAGGTTGGACATAATACTCGTATATGCGAGGCACCTTAGGAATCGATTAATATAAGTAGCTAGAGGTTTTTTAATAGTATTGTTGTAATATATTTAAAGTTATAGTATTATCGCGTTTTAGTAATCGGCTTACCCGGGTGATCGGCTCACCCGGGAAATACGTTACTATTTAATAACTAATATACTTAAAACCTTACTTTTCTTCAAAATAAAGCTATTTCTACTGTTATAGGCCGAATATAAAGAGGTTAATAGATAAGGTTGTTTTTATTACAAGACAACCTTATCTATTAACCTCTTTGTATTCGGCCCGTAACATTAGAATTAACTTCCCTCCTTAGTTAATTCTTCTTATAATAAAGACAACCTTATCTATTGACCTCTTTACATTCGGCCCGTAATATAATATAACGGTTTACACCTGAAGAGTACTCGGTCTACCGACCTTCGTACGAAACATAACTTCACGTAGCTTCACGTGATCCTGGGAACCACCTCGGTAATTACCTCGGTGGATACGTAGATCTATGACGAAAGGTATAACGAGAGCTATAGCGAGACTTCAGCTCCTTATAGCTTACACTTACTATGACGAAAGCTATGACGAAGAGCTGTAGCGAGACTTTAGCTTAGAGGCCTCGACGTAAGAGGTTCTACGTATAAAACCCCTTTCCTCGCACGTAGAATAGACTTCCCTCTTTAGTTAATTCTTCTTATAATAAAGACAACCTTATCTATTGACCTCTTTACATTCGGCCCGTAACACTAAGTAATACTAATTATAGTACTAATTAGTATTAGTATAACTTAAGGTTATAAAACTGGTACTTAAACTAGTGCTCAAAGTAGTGTATTATTCTTGTCTTATCTTATTAAAGTAGCTACGTAGGTCCTTCTTATATAGCCCTTTTCTAGGTCACGTGAACTAGCTACAAAGTAATATTCACCTGAAACGACAATTTGGCACAATTTAAAATTATCCCAAATAGCTGGAACAATGAGATTCTATTCTCCCAAACATCTGGGAGAAATTTTCAAATTGTTCTAAAAAACGAGACGACCATTGCAAAATTTGTGCCTGGGATGCCTTAGGCCTCAAAATTACAATTTTACTCTCCAAAAAGGTTCCCTAGCACATACCAGACCCCAGGAAGCGCCAGTGAGTGCTGGCAACACTGGAACCTGGGACCAAAAGAGGTCCAGCCTCCAGGAACGTCGAGCGCCCTCAAAATGGCCACTAAGGAGGAACTCGTGCATGAATTGTTAGAGTGGGCCTCCTCTCAGGGTACCAGTCTCCATCCCAGTCTCGAGATATACCAGGACGATGTTACCGGGCTCTCGTTCAAGGCAAACGAGGCTATAACTCCCTTTGGGACGACGAAGCTGGTCAGCTGTTCCTATCAAACAACTATTTCTTATCTCAATGCCACTCCCGTATCCACCTTTCCTTTTGGCTCACATGGATCTCAGCTCTTTCCTCCAGAATTTCTCATTACCTTAAACCAGGACGATTCGCACATTATCGGCCATTTCTTTCTAATGCAACAGTATTTGATGGGAGAGAAGTCTTTCTGGTGGAAATATATTCGCCTCCTCCCTCAGCCTGATCAACAAGATTTATTGGCCATTCCGATTTGGTGGAATGAAGCTGATCGAAGATTTCTCCATGGCACGAACGCTCAGCCTCCAATTGAGATACGGGAAGCCTTATGGACCGAAGAATACACCAAAGCCATCAAGCTTCTCGAGCCAGGATTCACGAACTGGAAGGCCTATAGCAAAAAACTATATTTCTGGGCCGCTACGATATTTGGAACCAGAAGTTTCCGAGCATCTCTTACAATCCCGGAGGAGGTCCTACCTGAGGACTATCGTGAGGAGCTATGGGATAGAGTTGCAGAGGATCGCTTTTCGGTTCTTCTCCCTGTCCTGGATATTGGAAATCACGATGGTTTTAATCGAGTTGAATGGACCAAACACCCCGAGGATGGACACTTTGCTCTCTCGACATGCAAGGCAGTTGAGAAAGGAGAGCAAATATACAACTTTTATGGCGACAAGTCCAACAGTGAACTGCTCGTAGGATACGGTTTCACACTTGATTCTTCTTCGCGAGACGTTGCGAATCTGAAATTGGTTCCTACGCGTCAAGTTCGAGATTTACGCCGCAATCAAATGTGCCACGAACAGCCTGAACCAGGCCGGAAAAAGGAAGAATTCATGTTTGGAATTAGGAGAAGAAGTCTCGCCGAGTTTGAAGAGGGTCCTCTTGGGTTGAAGGTTCTTCCTCATGGTCTGTTGGAGACCTTGATATGCATGGTAGCTAACGAGAGAGAGCGGAAATTCATTGAGAAAAATCCACAATACTGCCTCCAAATGGACCTCGAATCTGGCGCGTTTCCAGGACCTTTGTACAGAGCATTATTTAGTGCCATCCGGATCTTATACATCAAAATTCGGCTCGAGATGCAAAGACTTCATGATACTGGTGAAGGTCTCAGGTGAGCTAGCATTTCCCCTGAATCATACCTTGAAACTACCTTTACTAACAGTCTAGCGCTCCTCAAAACTATAATCAGACTATGGCGTTGAACTATCGAGCCTCACAAAATGCTGTCCTCGATGAGGCTCAAGCCCGCCTCCTTAGAATACTCGAAGATGCCCTCGTATTCAATTCCTTCGACTCACAAACGCCAGAACTCTTCAACAATGAGCAAAGATTTCCAGCTGGCCTATTGACTCTCAAACACGCCTTTTCCTGGCTGGAAGTCCAATATCCAGCTATCCACGAGTCCGTAGCCCTGATTATATCAATAGACCAGGAAGAAGAGCTCCCTCTGAAGTGGCACTGCCTGGTAATCGACTGGGATCACACATACTGGTGCGTCTGGATATATATCGTTCTATCCCTCTTGATACGAGACGGCAACGACTTCCCAGAACGGCATCCGAGTTTCGGAGCATGGCTGAAAGAGATTGGAGACTATTCTGAAGAGTAAGAGAGATAGCTCCTTCCTTCTCTACCCTGGGTACCTACTAATTACTAGTAGGGAAGTTACATTCCACGCTAGTGCCTCAGAAAAAGATACCATAAACCTTACAATTCAGGCAATATATGCACTTCCCTGCTTTCAGGAGGTAGCCGCGATTAAGGGATGGGAGGGATTACGTAATTTAGCTAGTTTTATAGCAAAAGAGGAAAGTGTTACCGTAGCTTGCGATGGGGGTGTGACGCAACAGGTTCTTGCTATTAGCAAGAAGGGGTTGAAAATGGCGAAGGGTGACGAGTAGGTAGTGACTTCCTAATTCAAATATTGTTCTAGAGATTTGGAAGAATTGAAAATTGAGTTTTGATTGCTCTAATTGTCTGGGGAAATGAGAAAAGTGAACGAACGATTCTCCGAATGGGTTGGGAGAATCGTTCGTTTAGTTTTGTGGCTGTTCCAGGGATTTAGAAGAATGAGAAATAGAGTTTGTCATTCTTCGAGACGGTCTCGGGAAATGGCAAAACCGAACGAACGATTCTTGAAATGGTCTGGGAGAATCGTTCGTTCGGTTTTGTGATTGTGCGAGGGGGTTTGGGTAATGGGTGTATTTTGGTTTGGTTGTTCTTGGGATTTGGGCTGGGAAATTAAATAACGGATGAGAATGTTTGTGGATTGTTTTTCAAATTGTCTTTTGTGCTTAATAAACTAGTATACAAAGCTTGCCCATTCTCAATCATTCTCAATAGAAATATGCCTTTCCCTTTCTATTCTCCTATACAGCTCTGTCTTACTGTCATAGAACCTTCCCAACCCAAACATATAGTCGCATAGCATTCCATCGTATCTACACAAATCAATTAGCAAAGGCATAGTCAAAGTCTGTTAACATGGTGGCGCTTACTCAGCGGCGAGTTGATCTCATTAAACGCTGCAGATCGTACTCCCAATCAGGATAATTTCCTGAATCATACGCATCTCGCTCTTCTTCGTTATCAAATACCCTAAAATTATGCACTCACTCTTCCAAATTTCCGTAATTTTGATGGTCCATCCATATTGTTGCAGCTTCTTCAAGATGCGATCACTCTTTTCCGTATTGCACGATGATTCTCGGTACACATTGAAATTGACAATAACCTCTTTCAGTGATGAGATTGTCTTGACATGTAGGTTGAGTGAATCGAGTGTATGGGTCACGAAAGCGGGTTGCTCTTTTTCGGACTCCAAGATATAGAGCATCGTGTCTTCCGGGTCACATTCTAGCTGTAGAATGGCGAGACTCGTACAAAACTCACGAATGAGCTCAAATTTATCAAACAAGGCCCCAAACCCAAACAATTGAATGCATATGTAGCGAAGCAAAGTTGCTGATTCAACTCCGATTTGACGAATGAATAGAGCAAAGTTCGAAGTCGGGCAGATTGACGGGAATCTTTCAGAAATCACAAAGCGGTTGTTGGAATAGAGAAGTGGGGTAGCTTCCGCGTGTATTTGTTTGCTGGCTTGGAGGATTCCCGGAAAAATACCTTCTTTTCTCACGGCATCGTTTCGGGATTGACGAGGTCTCAATAGTCGGTGGTTGGTAGTTGGAATAGGTACATGGGGTATGACGGGAGCTAGCTGAACGAGTAGTTCTGAGTATATCTGGAGTCGGATCTCTTGAGGGAGTGTGAAGAAGCTCAATTTTTGTAGTCTGTATCTCCTTGCGTGAATGCAAACATGAGAGCTTGGGTCGGGGGTGATGCCGCTTTTATGGTGGTACAAGTATTAAAGGCCAGCAATTGGAATTCTCTGGAAGTTCAGTGGTGGCGTATCCTAGATTGCTCGATTCTAGTTCCAATCCAGTCTAGATGGTTCTTGGATGGGCATTTCCACAATCCGAAAGAGCCATC
Source organism: Hymenoscyphus sp. LP001 (assembly GCA_037952655.1). Classification (NCBI taxonomy): domain Eukaryota; kingdom Fungi; phylum Ascomycota; class Leotiomycetes; order Helotiales; family Helotiaceae; genus Hymenoscyphus; species Hymenoscyphus sp. LP001. The sequence continues at coordinate 7,784 of JAPZOX010001039.1, forward strand.
CATACCCTCCCATCCTCCCCATAAGATACTCGTCCATTCCAAGACCGTACTATTTAGATTCCCCTTTATGCACTTGACACTTTACAAGAACCTTTTTCAAAGACGGCATCTCCTTGAAGTGCATATGCAGTAAGCCAAGAAGCTGCCCCATGCTCCCATTATCCCCAAGATTCTCCACCTCCATTGGCGTTCCAAAGCGTAGGGTATGATCCCATTCAAAGTGTGGCTCAAGACTCGTGACAGCTGTGCAGAGTCTCTGTATGAGTTTTAAATTGCCACGATGATGTTCCTGGAGCTTGATAGTGCCGCAGTTCCAGAATTATTGTTCGTTATTTATATTAGGGAAGGAAATGCAGACGTTGCGAATAAGGGCTGCATTTTCGTGACCGATTTGTTGAAGGAATGGACCGATGACTTCGGGGAAGACAAAGCTGTTTCTAGAGTAGAGGATGGGTGTGGTTTCGCTGTGAATTTACTTGTTGAGACGGAGGATCACCTACTGGGTGGATATTGTAGGATGGTGGCGACGGTCGTGTGCTTGATGGGAAGACGATGGGGGTAGGTTGATGAGGAGGTGCGGGTAGATTTGGAGTCTGATGCCTTAGGGGATTGTTAAAAAACTCATTGTTACATAGGTAGGTAGTTTATGGATCTCAGAAGCAGTGATGATTGAGTTGGGTTTTCATTATTCATTCTATTGGAGAAAATACAAATGGGTGGCTACCCTGCAGTGATGGTGGTGCCGCCTTCTATAACCACAAGCAAAAATGTGTAACGTTTGAGTAAGCTCTTGATATGAACGAAGCTCTTATATACAGCGGTTAATAAGAGTCCAGGTCACTCTTCCAGTAAGAATCATTTTCTCCTACTTTCATATTCCTTTTTCAGCCCCTCTCTTTCCCGTTCCAGTTTCCATCACGCACCAATGGAGACACTTTTCCTTATCCTATGCATCATCATCTTCTTCATTATCAAGTTCCATCTCGCTTTCCCCAGCGGGCTCCGGCAGTTTTGTGATCTGGACAGTCCATCCATATTTTTGCATCTTCTTCACAAGATAAAGGTCATCATCATGGATTGTATCTTCTGCGTCTACCTTGTAGTCGATTTTATAATTGACAATGATAGCTTCCAGCGAGGGGATTGCTTTGAAACGCGCGTCGAGTAACCCTAGTGTCTGTGCTATGGCGTCCTCTCTCTCCATGGGAGACACCCCATATACGCTCAGGGGAGTATTATGACACGTAGGAGATGTGAGTCTTCGAGATCCAGCTGAAGAGTGGTAATACCCGTGCAGAGATCCCGGATGAGTTCCAAGCTTTCCTCTTCGATTTCGCTGATGTGAGTCCCAAGGCAAGCAATGCTAGGAAAAATTACGCGGATGTGGTGAATCAAGGCAGCTGCTTCGGGCATGATCTGGCGACGGAAGGGGCAAATGTGAATATATGGAAGTATCTTGTCCCACCCGGTGCAGAGATACTTGGTGGGAAACTGCAAGGTATTTTCCGAATACAGAACTGATATGGCTTCGTTGTATATCTGCTTATTAACTTGCAGCAGTGCCGGACAAAGGCCGTCTCCACTGGACCGAAGTGGCAGTGGGAAATCTGGGGCTTTGTATTCTTCGAAGATGATGTCGGGATCTGATATGGTGAAGTATTCGATGAATATGATAGGATCTGGTTGGACGAGTAGCTCCGAATAGATCAGAAGGCGGAGCTCTTGAGGAAGTTGCAGGAAATTCATTGTTGTCGTTTGTGGTCCCCAAAAGTAGGGGAGCAATAGAATCGGGATAGAAAGGTTGATGGGAAAAGACTGTCTTAGCATGAGCTTAAATAGACCGCTAGCGAACACTAACGTTGCACGTGCTTGATTATGCCATTTTTGGACTCGGCCTGTTCGCTCTCAACAGCAGTGAATATTAATCCAGCATGCTTGAGATGATACTCAGGTCGATCTCTCTGCCTACAGACGCTATTCCACATCATACACATCCATCTGTCTCATCAAATTCGACTTCCTCCTCATAGGACCAATACATAATCGAACTCAAGTTCCTCATCATAATTCCTTCAAGTGCTCTTCAGCGGCGGAAGTTTCGTGAGCTGAGCAATCCACCCATATTTCCTCATACTCTTCATAAGAGTGTTATCAGTTCTGCAAAGACGAATATTTTCCTCATCATACAATTGAAAATCAAAAATAACATCTTTTAACGATGGTATTCCCTTGAAAAGTGTGTAGAGGTGATTAAGCGTCCGTGAGACGAGACCTCCAAAAGCGAACCTTTCTTCCTTCGAGTCCTTCGCGAAGCGTATTGAGTGATCTGGTGGAATGAATAGCTTGAGGGTCTTGATGCTCGTACAGAGCTTCCCAATGAGATCCAAGGTCCTATCGTGCCGTGCTTTGTGAAGCATGACGAGACTATGCTGCCATAAATTTACCAAACATGGAAATTCTATGCTCAAGTAGCGAATGGTAGCTGCAGATTTAGCTCCTATTTGAAGAAGGAATGGGTTAAGATGAGGACTAGTGCCGGACGAAAATGTGGTATAGTCGTCGGGAAAATGAAAGTGGCTGGCCGAGTAGAGAATTAGGGTGCTTTCTTCATGTAATTGCTTGTTGACTCGCAGCAGTGCCGTACAAAAGCCATCTCCTATGCGGTGACGCAGGTGGAATTGCGCATTTGGGAAGTGTACTTCGATTGTGGTTTGATTTCGTTGAACGAAGAGTTCCGAGATGATTTGGAAACGAACCTCCGTGGGAAGTGTGAGGAGATGCATTGTTGTCGTCTATGATTGTTGGGACTGCTAGGTAATGTTGGAAGTTTAGTTACCCCGCATTTCATGGTGGTACAAGAATCCACTTAAATGTAGCAAGCTCGGCGACTAGAATTCGAAGTCCAGTGAAATAAATGAGACGGTTCTATTTTGAATACAATTCATTCGGAAAATGGGCAAGGAAAGGGGCTTGAATGTGATTTCCGGACGAACCAACATAGTTATCTATATGACTAAATTAGCCCCTCTCCCACCTATATATATGTAAGTGCCCACCCCAATACAGTCTTACCTTCTCTTAAACGAGAGTACGTAGACGATACCCGCGAGGGAATATGACAATTGAGGAGCGAAGTCAAGCAAAGAGCAAAGTAGGAAGGCTTGATATTTCTGTCACCAGGTTTCAAGGGTTATAACTAGCCATCTCCCTACACTCCCATCGCGGAACTTCATTCTCTTCGTCAAAAAACTTCCAGGTCGTCTTCCCTGCTTCAATCGTCTTGCTCCTTAACATCTTCTCTTCATACTCAGCTCGACCTTTGATGTTGTAGTGATGCAAAGTGAGTCGTTGTCGAGTGGGTGGCCACCTCCAAGGCGAAGGATAAGGAAATTGGCCAAGCCCAGTCGTCCATTCTCTTCCATCCTCTCCAACCGCGATGCTGTCATTATTCATGACAAAAGTATGAGGGTGATCTGGCTGAGATCCGACGTAACGATCGGTACGAACAATGGACTTGACATGTCTATTTCTCGATTGCTCGCCATTGGATGCTGGGTCATCGTCGATGCAAGAGGTGTATCCCTTGCGGATAGATGGTTGTCGTACCTCTCTGTTGTTGGAATTGTGAACCTGCCAGTTGATACCCAGCTGTCCAATCCGGGGATTGAGGGAAAGATCTTTCAAAATGGAGACGAAAGTTTCGTTGCGGCGCACAACCTCCAAGTACTCATCGCAATCAAAATGACCCATCCAGGTGTGTCTGTCCCCGTAGAGGCGGTGACATTCTTCGTTTAGGAAAAGCTGATTGTTGTGTTCGTGCCGTTGCTCCTTGTTGTAGTAGGTAAATGTGATGTGCTCCTTCGATATGGAGTAATTATACGAGGAAAGAGGAGGGTCGCTGCCATCATCCATGATATAAAATCGTCGTATTCCAACATGGTAATAATAGTGCGTGAAAAGTTCCGGCAAATTTAGAGATTCGTTTTTGGCTGTGAAACAAAGAGCGACATATTCTTCATCATCCCCAGCGATGGACGGAGATGGCGAAGAGAAGAACCCCGAACCCGAATGAGAACCTGATACATTGGCGACACCCTTATGATCGTCCAAGAAATTGAAAGTCAGCCATGCGACAGAAATGAGGCCCAGAACCAGCACTATCCGAACTGGCAAACGAGAGAATGAAGCAATCATAATGCGCAAACAATACAAGAAGAGGAAAAAGAATGACGTTGGTCAGAGAGAGTGAGCAGCATCAAGGTATTTATAATATTGCAGGCCCCCTAACGGTGCTGTAAAAATAGAGGGGCGATAGCGATGGGTACCCTATCAAAGCAAGGTAAGGTAATTTGGGGTGCCGGCTTGCCGGGTAGATCCCACAGGGATTATTGTCCATGCAATCGTAAGACTTATACGAGAACAAGAGTAGGTAATCGTGGACTTGACACGTTTCTGGTTAATAACTTTCGTTTCATTCTCATCTACTACAAGTCAGCTGAAATTAAGTCCTTTTGTACAAGTAGCAGGAAATCCCCCTAAGCGCAGCCGAGGTCCTGCTTGACGTCACATGTGAAAATGCATTGGGAAAATAGTAAAGTTTCGAGAAAAATCATATAGAGAGAAAATAGTCGGCATTTGTTGATTTTTTATTCTTGAATAGCTGCTCTATTAGAGCTGTTTTTTCCCGGCATACCAACGTAATCCAATACCCAGCAATATTTACATTGAAATTTGTACAAGTCCGGTGCTCGCTTGTCACCTCATAGTTTAGCTTTATTAATTTAGATTCTCATAATATAAAAGAACAGTAGCTGGTGGTACTTATATTCCGTTGTAAAGTAACCAAATCAGCACAATTATACAAGAAGATCAGAGTAGTAAGTTATCAGTAAATAGTTATAAGGCGACATAGGATAAGTGGAATTCGTTCTTCCTGCCTCTCTTACGTTACTTTTTTTAATTGCAGTGCGCATTGTAGAACTTCTAGGAGAATAATGCTTATTAGGAATTTGTCGGACGAACAATGGCAACAGCATTTACGAGTAAGTCTTGGAAGGAACTTTGCTTGGGGTTTAGTATTCATTAATTTATTCCGTGTTGCCACCTATGAACATTAATAAAATCGAACACCAGTATATTGTAGTAGAACATGAGAAGGATAGATCATTATCTCTGTCAAAGCGAGAGAAAAAAGGTAACTAGCTCTCTTCAACCTTGACCTGATCCAACTTCTCGCCTCCCAGCTTGAATATCATTCGGCCTGCATCCTTTTCCCAAACAACAGTTCATGTAACTTCCTTCTTCCCAACAAGCATAACTCCTCCATTCTTCACAGAGTCGCTTTCGGTGGCAGGTCTCAATGAAGGACAATTTACCAACTAGGCTAAATCAAACCAAACTGACTTGAAACGCTATCTCCACTTTTCTTATTTGAATATTCATAGTAATATTTTCTATTCGTGGATTTTATGCGACCAATATACTCCCAGCGATCATGAGGGACTCTTTCAAGTGAATCAAGTGTTGCTAAGTTCATGGCACGCGATTTTCTCTAACAAAAAACCTCCCAGTCCTCCCATTTCATAATTTTACAACCTATTCCCAACAACCGTAGCAAATCATCAACTAAGTTCACTTCCATCTAAGGTATCATCTGGTCTGTTTGTTCTTCCTGGAAGTGGGACGTAAAGCAAAACCATGTTCCGGCGCGCATTTCTGCGATGCACGAAGGTCCGAAACAGCGTCGTCTACCTCGGTGTCAAGGCGACTTTTAGGAGATATCCAAGAATGTTGACTCACGTTACGCTACTGCCGCGAGCTTATAAAGTTAATGTGTGGCTATTGGAGAGCTCATATTTCTAGATTGCCTCTCGAGGCTGCACTATTTCTAGCATCTTGCAGCAAAGTCTTGATTACGTTTTCTCTCATCCCTCAAGACAGTGGTCTCATAATTGGGTCTCGCTTGGAAACCTGAAACAGCTCAAAAAAAGATTCGGGGTACTGTAGGCAATATACCTAGAAAAAGTACAGCCTGTAGTACAAGGTACCTCGTAGGAGACAAGTGTACCGGGTATATCGTACATGATCACGTGGATCAGACAAGTATACCGGAATCAACCAGATAGGTCGTCTTATTTAAGTATACGTAGCAGTCGTTACATCGATTGTGGGATTCTCAAACTAGGCCCCAGATATTCCCTCTAATAAGAATGTTGCTGTTAAAAGTGTTTCATCAGAGTGAATTGAGATTTCTAGAAGTAACTCGCTTAAAAACTTCAAATTAAATTATTATAGAAAGAACTCATAAGCGCTGTAACAAGGGTTCCAGCGCGAAAAAAGATTAAAAAAGGAAGCAGCCAGATGTACTACAGGATTTCTCCAGATATACTTGACATACTTGGGCTTCGCCAGAACATTATCACAGGGGATAAGCCAACTAGGCAGGGTACATCGTACATTGATTACAAGGACCAAGACAACTGTACCGGAATCAGCCAGATAGGCCACCAGGGTCTATTGAGTGATTCATACCCCACCTTCCTTATTTGAGTATACATAATAAATTTAATTTTCATTGTGGGATTTTCTATAAGCCCGCGGCCCGATAATTCTCCCAGCGTCCCAATCAGGCAGCTGCTGTTCAGTGAGTATATTAGAGTGAAGTGAAGATTTTTAATCTATAGTGAATTAAATGTCGGAGAACGTCTATTCTCGAGACAATAGTCTTACTTATCTTACTACTAAATCCAAATAATCTATTTAGAAGCTTAAACCAGTGTGTTAAATAAGTAGAGTAGAGTAGAGTAACGAGTAGTTACTCTTACTTACCTATAAGTAATAAGACGTTACTCTTACTCTAGAGTAATTACTCTTATTTATTTAGAGTTACTTAGAGTAACGTCGGGCCGAGTCTCGGAGCACGGGCCGAGTATAGGAATAGCATTAGAGGCTCGGAATCCCGAGTTAAGTCTTTTAGCGATTTCCTTAAATAAAAGAAGTATTAACAAAATTAAGGATTCTTTAGTTTCTATAAGTATTTTTAATTATATTAATAATTAAAATCCCTTTTCTAGCTAAAATATAACTCTATTTATAACTTTTTTCCTATAGTCTCTTACTCTAAGTAACTCTAAGTAAATAACCAGGTATTACTCTAATTAATTAACCGATCTTATTACTCTTACTCTAGAGTAATTACTCTTATTTACTCTGAGTTACTTAGAGTAATTAAGTAGTTTATAAACACGCTGTTTAGTGCTTCGCTTATAAATGTAAAGTAAGGAAGCTTTAGTATACTTTATTTACTAAATATAGAAAAGACTTACTTTCTTAATACTCTAGATAAATAAGTAGCGTTAAACTATACTTTTCAAGTAAGTTTAGAATAATTAAGTTAATAAATTAAAATCTCAAAAGTAGGAATATATTATTAATATAAAATACTAACGTAGTTTATTACCGAGTCGCGTATATTACCGAGTCGTATACTTTTCTACTACTCTACTATCTTAAAATATAATAAAACCACTATAATATATTAAAATTATTAAAACTACTTAGAATCTAATAAACTAGATATATCTACAGCCTCTTAATAAGTCCGGGTATTATAACCAGTTTTCCTATAAGTACTACAACGTCGCTAAGTCGATTATTCTTTATTCTCTCTACTCTCTCTTAAGCGCTTACTATATCGAACCTACTCCTCCGTATCCTTCTAAGCTAATCTGTCCTATATATCCTCTATAGTAAGTATACCCCTTTCTTAGATATAAGACTTTTTAGCTCTCTAGTGTTTACTAAGAGCTTTATTTACTACTCGAAGTATACGGTTCTCGGCTAATAAGAGAGTTACCTCATAGGCTAATCGCTCTATACCTTTCGCTAACGAAGTTATTATCTAGAAAATAGGTATTAGTAAGCTTCCTTAGTAATAAGTAATATAATCTTTAATAAGAGTTGATTACGAAAGAGCTTCGGTAGGGTTATAAGGTATCTAGGAAGCTTATAGAGTAGCGTCGGCAGAGAGAGGTCTAGTAGGTATAGGAGTCTATAACTTAATATCGAGCTTTAAGATTATAGTCTAGAGATCTAGATATACTAGGCCAGCTCTATAGAACCTAGCTTTAGCGTTTTAGGTTATAATTAACTTATTATAAGCTATATAGAAAGCTAAAAAGAACTCGACCTTAGTAATATAGTTAATATAAGCCTTAATAAAGGTCTTAATTTCACGCTTATATATATGTTTAAGAATACTAAAACACCTAATATCGAGTAGCTAGGTAAGATAGAACGAATAAGAGAATAGACAGAGAGTAATAATATTATTAGCTTTATAATACTCTTAGAATATTACTAATTTATAGCTTTTATATCTATTTAGAACTATTAAGATTCAAGTTTAGTAAATAAGTTCAGCTATTTTTCAGAAATTAGTTCGTATACTATATAGTTTAGTTAAATAGCCTTCCTACTTAGAGAACTCTTCTCTTCTTATAGATAATCTAATATACTACTATTATATATTATCTACCTTTATCTTTACGTTATACGATAGGCATTACCGTTGTATTATAAGATAAGTATAAACGATAATAGCAGCTTTAAAGGATAGGCGAGTATAGCGAGTATAGGCCTTTCTAACCTTTAAAGTCTATTTACTTCGCTCTCTTATAATACTCTATCCTCCTCTGAATCTATAAGAGCCTATATACTCGAAGAACTTAGAGAATTTATTAAAAACCCTAGTACTATACTAGGCGATGTAGAAAGTGTCTAAAACGCTCTTTAAGATCTCTTAACTAAGTATAGCGTACTCGAGAGCTAATACTATATAGTCTAATATAGCGAGGAAGAGATAGAAACAGACCTTAAAAACGAGCAGAGGATAACCGCCGATTTATAAGGTTAACTTCAGGTTATATAAGCGTAACTTAATTAAGCTCGAGCTTAAGCTTAAGCTTAAGCTGTCTAAACTTAAGCCTAACCCCCTCCTCCTCTACTACCGATTTACTTAGCGTCTACTTAACTAGTAACCTAAGCATTTCCTCTACCTCTACCTCCTCCTCTAGTACTCCGGTCTTAACCTTTCGTAGATCCTCAACGGTTTAGCAGCGTTCAACGCTCTACTACTAAACTCTATATCTATATTATTAACTTAAGGTTGAAATTAGCTAAGAATACAGATTAGTAGGCTACTAAGCAAAGCAGGATAGCCTACGTTTTAAGTACTCTAGAGAGTAACGCCTAGAAATATATTAACCTATATATTAATAATAACGGCTCTTTTAAACCTACTCTATAATTAGTCGATAGTATACTAGACGTTCTACGCCGAACGTTTAGTAATATTTATAGCTAGTTAGATAGTTAGTAGTTACTTAAGAAGGAAACTTAAGAACTCTACTCTACTAAGTAGTTTTTAAGTTTATTCTTAGTACTAGCTTCTACTTTAAGAAACGAGAGCTTTCTAGTTATTAACCTTTTAATATAGAATATAGATAGACGAATTCACGCCTAAGTCCTTTCTAGTAGTTGTTATAGAGATAACATATCTCTTTATAACCTAGTTAATCTTATCTAAGAGTAAGACTAGAACTATTAGAAGATCTTTAGTAAGTACTTTATAAAAGCTAAGCCTACTAAACCTACGCCTTTAGACTTTACCTCTTACGTTGTTCTAACACCTGTCGCTTCTACTACCTCTACTTACGATAACTCTATAGAACTCGATATACTAAAGGTAGCTAGTAAGCTGATTTAGATAAAGAAAGATATAGAAGAGAAGCGCTATATAAAGACTAATAAGGAGAAGAAGGCTTATAAAGCCTACTAGGTTATATATAGCCTCTACTACTATTATAATAGTCTTAATTATAGTATCGGTATTACTAGCTATCTAAAACTTAAAGCTTAAGAAGCTACTAAAGCTACGAAGGAGGCGGGAAAAGCTTAGTCTCTAACGAAAGTCGCTGTTAGAGACGTGTTTAGAAGAAGCTACTAAGGATATTATTCTTAGAGGAAAGGTAATAAAGTATAATAGAAGTCTCTTATAAGATAGTATAATATAGAAATATAAATAAACAGACATCCTCTCTTATATACTTTATACTTAACTCTAGAGCCTTAGCTTAGTACTTTATTAATTTCGATTATATATAAAAAACTAGGTTTATTTTAACCTCTCTTACTTAACCTCGACGACTTTATATTACCGACGAGAGACCTTCCGTAGCTAAGAATATAACTTATATTGTGACGGTTCTGACCGTCACGTGCCATTTATATCACGTGGCTATCTTAGCGAACTATATTTTGTATTTAGACTCGAGCTCTCTCGAGCTCTCCTCTTCT
>JAPZOX010001040.1:1110-18134 GCA_037952655.1 Hymenoscyphus sp. LP001
CAAAATACCCCTCCACCGACCGCCAAAATCCCCCTAACGCTTTGCGGGCCCAAAAACAATTAAAAAGGGGCGCCTTTGCTATAAAAAAAAACCCCCCCCCCCCCCAAAAAAAAATAGCAAAAACCTAAGATCCAGCCAGCTGGAACTTGAGACTCTTTCAAGTCACAAGGGGAAAACTCTGCTACGAAAAGTGGTTGTTGGTTTTATTACGCTCCAATTTTTTTATTTCCATTGTCAATATCAATCTGATGCGAGCTGTTGACCAGCTGTTTCTACCAAAGTCTGGTAGATCTAGATCCCAGGTTTGCGAGCACTCCTTGAGTTGACTCCTCTGGCCACGCCACCGTAGCGCCAGCAGGGCAAGAAACCTTTGATTGATGGTGACCACTTGTAGTATTTGGGATCTTAGAGGGCATTTGGGATTGCGGTGGGGATTCACTTGTGGGTGAGCCGTGGTTAGATGGTAGGCTGGCTGAAGGGCATTCGCGGAAGGGTGTGGCCAATGAGGACGCGCCGACATCAACAATGAGTTTTGGAGACTGGCACCAAAACCCACTTCAGAGTTATCCAAATGTATATTCGTGTTTGTCTTTTACCACATTATGTTTCTCAACCTCTTCTTCTCCTCCTCGCCTCCAAATATGAGGTTTATCGCCCCTCTCGCCAGCCTGCAAATTTCGGTTTTGTCGAGGTTGAAATGTTGCGTGATGAGGTCGTATTCGTTGGATAGATTCGAGCCAAATACTCCAACATCATCGGTCTGTGGTTGAAGGAAGTGTTAGCTAAAAGAGGGTAGTTTGACAAGCCATTGGTGATGTGACGTCAAGGAAGGGAAAGAGGAAAGACCTCCAGCTTTCTGGGAACTGCGCGACCATAAAACACATCGCATAGCATCAAGACCCGCAAAGAAGACTCGAACGAGAAAAGAACTCACAGAAACAGCGATCCCTTCTCCCTTTCCTTCTTCCCACCACCACCCAAAATGATGATCCCCAAACCCCTCCGTCCCATGCTTCATCATCTTAGCCAAAACATTACAACTCAAACATAACTCCACCCCTATCCCACCCTCGATTATCTCCTTCTTCAACTCATCCGGCACATGAATAACATGACCCAAACGATCCGGTTTCCAACTCAACAACGTCTGCAACTCTCCTTTAAGCACAGGGTCTTCAGGTACCGGTATCTCCGCAAAATGAAGAGTGATTCCTAGGCCGGAGGCTTTTGCTTGTGTAAAGACGGGCGTGAAAATGGAAATATCGCCTTTCGAGGGGTCCCCACATAGATCCAAACCTACGACTCCTTGTCCTTTGTATTTCAAGGCGATATCGAGAGCTTCTTTTGCTTGTTCGGGGGTGTTTCTTCTATCGACCGATAGGATCAGGTTCGTTATCATGGAAGAGGATGTGTTGAAGTCTTTGAGAACTTCTAATATTGTCTCGATATACAGGTCTTTGCTGATATTCGCTGATGGTATGGCACGAGGGGTGGTTCGAAGTTCGAGGTAGACTACCCCATCGGCTGCGAAGGACTGGAGGACGGAGCGGGTGGTGTAGCGGAGGGAGGAAATGTCTGTGACGAGGTTGTAGATGTATTTGGAGAAGAGGGGAAAGAATCTGGAGATGAGATGTTAGATTAGGTGTGAAAAGGGGATGGGACTAGGAGAGGCAACTCTTGTGGTGAATATCCATAGGAGGCTTCAGCGAAAAGTACTCCGAGAAGATGATTCCTCAATAGCCTCTTGCAAGATAAGGAGGGGGGTATGCGAGCAACTTCATGCTACTCTCCTTGGACGGCCATGGTAAAATGCACACCAAGTATTCAATATTCATCAATATTAGACACTGAAGGGGAGTCAAGGAACGCTATGATAGAAGCACAGAATCGAACTCACTCTTCCAAATCATAATCATGCTTTCCAACTGGCATCTCAACCAATGGATCTTGCAATTCAGTCTCTCCACGCGCCACTTTCTGGAGCCAGACTTCGTGGAGACATTCTCGACTGATACTACCGCTAAGGTGTGCATGCAGCTAGATATTTCCTCAGCTTGCCATCCATCCCAACATCAGAACAAAACAACAAGTTTGAGCAAAAAAATATATGCAGCAATTCAACCGTCGGCCACCCGATGCAGCAAACATTTCCCATCCCAAGTAGAGCTGGATATCACCAACAGGAGAAATCAAAAGAAGCGCTGTGCCACGGTTAAACAGAACTACATGTGCCCTTTCGTACCACCTTGCTTTACCCACAAGTCAGAGAGATCAAGCAAGCGCTGCTTTATACAACATGCATAAGCAAAATGCCAAGTCCCAAGTCCCCAAAGGTTGCAGCAGCTCGTCTTCTTGTGCCGCCGTCTAACACGATGGAGAGAAATAGAATGCTGACCAAACAATTATATATGCACGCCAACCGCAATAAAAAAAAAGTACAAGCAGGCAAGCAAGCGCTACGAGGAAGAGGCAAACAAGGATGTGGTGTTCCCACAAACGAACCGGCCGATTATGATGCAGCCAGAATATCAACCTTCCTTAGGCGCATCTGACAACCAGAGTTCATGTCGTGTCTCCCTCGGGTCGGCAACCAGGATATAGGTGCATCCAACACTTCTCCGATGACTTTTGGCAAGGAAAATGCAGAATGACGCTCACCTCAATTTTAGGCAAAGCCCGGAAATCCATTTGAGGTGCCACTGTGGCCGACGGAGGCTCCATGGGGGGGTCGGGAAGCGGTGGGGGTGACACGGAGAGTACAGAGATCGCTTGCGGAGTAGATGATCGTTGTGAGGGTGTCCTTGAATATAAAAGAGTCCTGAGACTTTGAATTTGATACTCGTATCTAGCCGTGGGTGGGATGGCTGAGTCAGGATGAGTGGGATGTCGAGGGTTTCCAGTGCGATTTGTTTGGGGGCCTTTACCGCCGGCTTCTGCATCCTTTCTGCAACGTGAGCTTAATTCCAGCATGTTGGCGACTGCAGCGGCCTAACTGTCCTTGAACGGCTTCCGAGTCTGAGAAGGGTATTACGCTTTCTGGCTTTCTGGCCGTTCCAGTGGATTTTGCGGACTTGAGTTTGTGAAGGTTTGGTGGGGCCCCTTTTGGCCCTCACTCGCTCGTCTGGAGTCTTCTCAGATATGCAAGTAACGAAGCTGACGAGAGAAGTCATAAGGATCGGTATATGACTTTCCGGAGACAAAGGTAGGAGGTACCTTCGTACTGTACTGCCCGGTACGAAGCACGTATGGAGAGCGTAACGACGGGTTGGCAGCCACAATCCGATCTCTCATCGTCCCTCGCTCCATCGGTCCTTTGGCCAATACAAATAATTGGATACCACGCCGTGCCACATCGTGAGATGGTGCCGTTTTGTTGGTGGTGAGTTGGCTCTCGAGCTTTGCCTTCCTCCGCGATTCGACGCCAAAGCCGCACGGGGATTCCAACTGCCTTGGGTCGGCATTCAAAATGAGGAGTCAAGACTCAAGACTCCCAGAGATCCGATTCCATCAAATTCCAACCCGTGAACAAAATACGACCAGCAACCAGGGCGGGTGATCAGCAGGGATCCAACCCTCAACCTCCTTACTGGGAGTTCTGCAAGTCGAGGGTAGGCGCGCTGAGACGAGGGGAGGGGTCGAAAGTTTGGAAGAGCAGCGCAACAAGCCAACAGCTGGGGATCTTCCGTAGCCCCTACAGAAGATAGCCTGTTTGTGGCCTTTCTCACCACACCATCACCGAGACCCCAAGAATCTCAACGCCTCCTTCCGGAACAGCTTTCATCCACTCGCCAAAGTGTGCGACTGACACTCTCTCTTTGGTGGGATGGCTGCATCGCGTCGGATACGTCCGTACTTAGTTACCCAGGAAAAGGGCGCTTTACGCTTCTGCAGCTGCACTTGACCAAAACGGCGGTGCTGTATGTGAAGAGAACCGAGGTGTACAGAGGGGAACATGCCTTGTAATGTGTGATTACCCGTACAGGAGATTTGCAAACCCGGAAATGATCTCGCAATTTCACACTACCATATCTGGCGTTGGCTGCTTGCAACTGCAGGAGAGACAAATTGGAGAAATTACCAAAAACCGCCTCGCCGTACCTTGGGTCAGGGCACATTTGCAATTGGCAAGGAAAAGAGCGGGTTGATTTTCAATCAATACTCCGCAATCACTCGGAAGTTGGCGAGTTGGCGATATCAATCAAGTAATGATCGGTATTGGTCCACCCTTATAAATCGTCTCTGACATGAGAAAGAGGGTTGGAAATGGGAATTCGGAGAAGACAGAGACGGTGATTTGAGGGTTGCCTGGAAAGGAATCAGGGGAGCTGATATCGGAGGGGTGGAGCTGGATACAATTGGGAGAGCAAGAGACGCCTTGCAGCTGTTAGGTTAGTGCTCGCGGAAGTGCGGTAGTAGTCGTACCGTACACCATCAGATGCATCAGATGTGGCTTTCTTCCGCTGAGCCATCAACTTGGAACGAACTGTTTGTTCCTCGCCGACCTGGCCTGACCAGAATTCTAGACCAATCTGATTCAAGGGGCTGTACTGTATATATGTAGCTTTGTACCTGACCACCTACCCGACGTGCCTGACCGACCTAAGAATTACCGGTACTTGAGGATTAGGGCTGAGGCTTTTTGTCCTTGCGGAGAAGTCGACCTCAACGCCACGGTGTAAAGAAGGCCTCTGATAGATGGCATGCCTATCGTAAAAGATGCCTCTCGTACGCCTCGTACATCTCTCGCCTCTCGCCTTACTCCTGCTTACAAGTGTCTTCCGCGTCTCCAACAGCATCTTTGCCGCGCCAACAGCTCAAAGCTAAAAGCTAAAAGCTTTCTCCCCACACGTACAGTATCTGCGTGCAGTACCGCCGTCTAACCGCGCCCCATCACTCCCCATCACTCCCCAGAGAACCAACAATGCCATTCATCCTCTGCCGCAGAGCTGCAGTACTTTCTGACGTGAGTCGAGACGCTGGTGCTGGTGCTGGTGCTGGGCATTAAACTTCTTGTACGCATTTCCTTGGTGAGCGAATCAAGCACCAAGACTTCCCCCATCGTTCCATGACCAGTAGGGACCAGTAGGGACCACCCAGTAGGAGGGACCATGTTCGTTTCCTCGGCCACAACTGCCCGCAAAGGGAGGGAGCCCCCTCCACACCCCGGCTGCATTTGTGCATTTGCTTGCTCCGCTGCAAGACAGACGAAGACGACCTGGTGGGAGCAGCCAAAGCGGCACCCAGTAGATAGAAGGACGAATTAAAAAAATGGTGTTGTCGTCGTCTAAGACATGAGCAATGAGCAATGAGCATCGAAGAAGACCTGAAGTGATCCACATGTTTTGTTCTTCTTCCACCACCTTGGGACAATCGCTTTCAATAACCTCCCCATCACTCACTCTGGCAACTTTACGCTAGAACCAATTATCGATTGCCGCTTTTGCTCGTGGGCAAGAACGACTCTCCAACTCCAAGGCCAAGAGTCGGCTAACGCACTGAACTAGGCCCGATTGGGTTTGGTGCCGTAGTGGAGAGTGGAGAGTGGATAGCGAGGCAATAACAGCAAGTGCCCACCGCCAGGCCCATGCTCACCACAGCACCGCCCACAGTTGAGCCAGCCAGTGCACTCTCGCTCACTGCTACTGCTGCAGCAAGTGCCTCCCAACCTAACTGAGCTAACTCCAACTAACTCGACCACCGCCCAATCTCTGAGCTTCGCGTCGCTTCCTCAACTTCCACCTCGTCCCCCAATTAACGCCAGCATCGAGATCGGAAATCTTCCTCATCGCTGCCAACCTCAAACCACCACCCCTCATCCCATAGCTCTCAAGAGCTTCATCCTCGTCGCTGTCTCGGTGATCGTTGACTGCTGGTCCTTCAACCCCGCCCATCCGCAGGTTCGACAGGGCCCCCCCCCCCCCGGCAGCCAATCCTCCGTTTGGCGCAACCCCTTACCACCTACCTACCTAGCCTCATCCTCATCTCAAATTCCAACCTCCGCCGTCCATCTTCTCTCCCACCGACAACCACCCACGATACCACCCTCAACACCATCGAGTCGGTCCTCACCACCTGGCCATCATGTCGATGTCGGAAATCACCCCGGAGGCGATGCAGCAGCGCATCCAGCAGGCGCGGCGAGAAGCAGAGTCGTTAAAGGACAGAATCAAGCGCAAGAAGGATGATCTAGCTGACGGCACGCGTAAGTGACAAATCACCCTCGATCGTCTCAATTCAATTGCTTCCTCTCACGATGAAGACACACCTGCCGCCATGATGGGCTAATAATTTATCTGCAGTTGCGAATATTGCCAAGAGTCAACAAGAGGCCTTACCCCGAAATCAAATGATGAGAACGAAGAAGACACTGAAGGGTCATCTCGCCAAAATCTACGCCATGCACTGGTCGACCGACAGAAGACATCTCGTATCAGCATCGCAGGATGGAAAGCTGATTATCTGGGATGCATACACAACGAACAAAGTTCACGCCATTCCTCTCCGATCATCATGGGTCATGACATGTGCCTATGCCCCCAGTGGTAATTACGTGGCATGCGGTGGACTCGATAACATTTGTTCAATTTATAATTTAAACCAAGCGCGCGATGGACCACAAAAAGTTGCTCGAGAATTATCGGGTCACTCTGGATATCTATCCTGCTGTCGCTTCGTCAACGACCGCTCCATCCTCACATCCTCCGGCGACATGACTTGTATGAAATGGGATATTGAATCTGGACAAAAAGTCACCGAATTTGCCGACCATCTTGGTGATGTTATGAGCATCAGCATAAACCCCACCAACCAGAATACATTCGTTTCCGGTGCTTGTGACGCATTCGCAAAATTATGGGATATCCGAGCAGGCAAGGCTGTTCAAACATTTGCCGGCCACGAGTCCGATATCAACGCCATCCACTTCTTCCCAGATGGGCACTCTTTTGTAACTGGTTCCGATGATGCTACATGCCGTCTCTTTGATATTCGAGCTGATCGGGAACTCAACCAATATGGAGTAAGTAAAATAGAGAGAAAAACATGGCAAACTCTCTGACATGAGCTAACAAGTTTGCAGAACGAATCGATCCTTTGTGGTATTACCTCCGTAGCAACATCCGTCTCAGGCAGACTCCTCTTTGCTGGTTACGATGATTTCGAGTGCAAAGTCTGGGACGTTACGAGAGGAGAGAAGGTTGGATCCTTAGTAGGCCATGACAACCGTGTCAGCTGCTTGGGTGTCAGTAACGATGGCATGAGTTTGTGCACTGGATCTTGGGATTCATTGGTAAGTCGATATTCACCCCCAGCCGAAAATTATCCCCCTCTAACACTCACTCTAGCTCAAAATCTGGGCGATGTAATACCATCATCATTCATGTATATCAGCGAATTCGATCGGCGTTCTTTCCTCTTGTTGTGCAGAGCAGCTTTTAAGCTTGGAAAAGCTTCTCCGAGTCGACCCTCATCCACGGATGTCCTTTAATCATCTATACCAGATACGCCCTTTAATCTCTGCGACTTGGCGTAGACTGGACGACGTTACGAAAGACCCACTCGAAGCTTAGAAAGGCAGTTGTTCAATACTGGGCTGTTGATCTGATCTGAGGTGTGAGGATCTTGACAGCTGGTTGCGATATCTGATTCTTTGCTCCATAATTCCTCTTTTCATTATTCTTGTTTGTATTGGGCGGGTCGATTGCATTGCCTCGCGTCCCATTTCTCGGTGTGCCTAGCGAGGGTTGCTGTGTTTGCGATGATATCCTACCGAGACATCTAGGCCCAGACACTTCTTCAGCCTATGCACAACTGTTTATTTTCCTCGCCTTTTTCCGACATAACATTGCTTTTTTCTTCTTTCCTTGTTCATTGCACACAAAAAGCTCTTTGAAGCAGCTGTCTCGGTGGGGTGGTCTGTAGCGAGTCATGGTCCGCCTTTTTTTTCTCGTCGAAATGTTTGTGATAGTGGGTAAATGAGAGAGAGGACCAAGGTTACACGTTGCCGCGTTTGGGAGACAAATGGGTATGGGGGTGTGTGATGAATGATACTTATTTTTGTGCGAGGGAGATGTGGTGTGGAGAGTGACGGGATTGTGGTAGTCAAATGAAGCTATTGTGGAAAGAGACATTTTCTGTGGTCAAGCTTTGTTACTTTTACTGACTGCCTTCCTTCGTCACTACTACCCAATTCTTGAGAAGAAGTTGGCGTCGGTTGGGGTTTTTTTCGCAAATGCTTGTACGATAGGACTAAATGCAGCAAACTTCATAGATATTATACATTGTTTTAAAAGACAATGTCTTTTCATGGCGAGTCTCTTTGATACATGTAATGGGAGCGGACTTTGGTGGACTTTGGGGTCCAATTGTCGGGTTGGGATTTCTTGTAGGTTCTAGTATACTCGCTTAATGAAATTCAAGAATGACCCATAACAATACTTAATGCTACGCAATACTCTTTTGGTCCATGGTGTTGTAGTTTGATCGAGTCAACCTTCTGACGATTCTCGTAGTTTTTCCTTGGAAATGATTTATCGCTGGATGGAGTACCGAAACAGGGCCCAAGTGATCTTGTGAAATTTTAAAGAGCTAAGCATAGCTAATAGTACCAGTAAAGGGTGTTCAGTCTTTTAGCGTACGTCTGAACAATATCCGCTGAAGGATATTGCTCTAGGTATCTAGGATAATCGAGTTATTAAATAAGAGGGTATCAACCAAGTTTATTGGACAGAGCTTTGATATTTCAGAAATTTATACAACTGATTTAGTTATTCCAGATAGTCTTACACAATCTCATTGCTTGGTTGTATGTTGTAGAATTGGAACGATCTCTTATTTCACTCGTGTGGTTCGTCAGTGTTGTTAAGGCTAAAACATAGGTCGCTTATTCACTTTCATCTCGATTCTACCACCGTCTCTGAGGGGTGAATTCACCTTTGGAGGACCAAGGCCTTGCCCTAGCTAGCCAACGTCGGCTAACCTGTTTTGGTTTAGTCTGTGCCTCGCTATTGTCTCTTTAAGAAGCTTTCCAGCTCGCGACGTGGCTGAGTACAACACTTCCAAGAACGACGATCTCTGCCTTCCGACACCAACATCGAATCATCGTCTTTGCACTTTGCAAAAGTCAAGATGGATGAAGCAACTCTCCCCGTGACACGAGGTCGAGGAAGACCTCCCAAAAAAGCTACTGCTGCATCGCCAAAAACTGCGGCAGCTTCACCACCACAGACTCGCGGCAAAGGAAAGAGGAAGAACACTGCGACTAACGATGACGGTGCGCAAGCAACACCACAACAGCAAGGCAGTGCTTCTCTTCCAATGGGCAATGGTAAGTTTGTGCCAACTAAGGCTTCTCAGATCTTCAACTTCATGCACTCTCGCTAACGTCTTCTGTGAAGCTTGGCCCGCTGGCATGACACCTCCTTCATCGACAGTTCCGTCCATCTTCGCAGAGCCTCCCAGGTTACAAACTCCAAACCAAGGACAACCAGTCAAGGCTACTGCTGCTTTGCGAAAACGAACCGCCGATCAAGCTCTCGACTCTCCTGCCACTGCCACCAAGTCTCGCAAGAAAGCAGCCAAACCGGCGGTAAAACAAGCATCAAACAATGGACCCCAAGTAGTGAATGGATTTACCATGCCGACTCCGGCAGTATCGCAACCACCAATGGACGGTGGATTGCGAACTGTTGGAGGGCTGACTATGCCGAGTCTTCCAGAAGCTCCATCAGCAAGTCAAGCACTGGGCAATGGATTACGAAGTGTTGGAGGGTTGACTATGCCGAGTCTTCCAGGACCTCGAGCACCGAACAATGGATTGCGAACTGTTGGAGGATTGACTATGCCGGGTCTTTCAGAAGCTCAAGTATCAAGCCAAGCACCGAACAATGGATTGCGAACTGTTGGAGGATTTACTGTGCCGAGTCTTCCAGAACCCTCTTTCGCCCAACCGGTCAAGAGAGCAGAAGCAACACATCGAGTACCAAATAATGGACAGTTACGAACAGCGAATAGTATTGCCGCGCCATATTTGCCAACCCCTTCTCAACACCCAAATACATTTGGAGGAACACGAAATCAAGTCCGAGATCTAAGAGCTACTGTTGACGTCCCTCCATCACCTCTCGAGGATCCACCCGGAAGTTCAATTGATCATCACGCTTACCAATACTTCCCCAAGGATCAACACATCGAGTTATTTTCCAATATTGAGCTCCTCTGTGCTGGATGTAGAACCCCCAAGGAAGGCAGCATTCCATTCTGGCTCTGCGGGGACTGCACACCAGACGGAATCTCCAAGAAATCAAGAGATACGGAATATCAAATCTTAAAGGAACGCTCGGCGAAATTCGATATCCTTAGCAACGACTATCAGACATTGAAAAATGCTTACATGGAATACCAATCACGCGCCAAAGCGATCAACACCAATGAGCAGCAAAAGAACAAATTGTTGAATGGACGAATCCAAGAATTGGAGGACCAGAATATCAAGAGTATGTCTAGGGTGAGTAAAGCACAAGCGGTAGAGAAGGAAAATAAGGAGCTTCACCAGAGAGTGCAGTCTCAACAGCGAATTGTTGCTCTCTATAACCAGAGGTATGGAGCCGATGCGGGTGTGAATTTCACCACCACGGGCGAGGAGCCGGCTTTGACCCAAACAGCTAATGTTGGTCTTATGCCGCTACCCGGTCAAGTCCCTTCGCGTGGTCAAAGTCCAGGAAATCAGGTTGTTCGCCAGTTAAGTCCGAACGGTGTTGCTATGAATCGAGCCTTATCTCCAGGTCAAAATCCAAATGCGGTTGCCATGAACCGAGCAGTCTCTCCTCATCCAAGTCAAGTAGTCTCTCCGCGTCCAAGTCACGCTGGAACTGCTATGGGCCATGGTCGGGCTTCTAGTCAAGGCACCATACACTTTCCTTCAAATCAAGCAGCATCTCCACAACTAAATCCGAATGCGTTTGGTATGAATATTGGTCGGGCTCCTAGTTAAGCCAGCAATGGTGTTTCCATGAACCAGAGATTGTCTCCAGGTCGAGCTCCAAATGGATTCGCTATCAATCATAGTCAAAACGGAAACGTATTTGATGGTGTCACCGTTGGTCAGGGACAAGGTCCGAATGGATTCGCCATGAACCAAAATCAGGGTTTTAGTCAAGATGGAAACGGGTTTGCTATGAATGATGGTGCGGTTGTTGGTCAGGGACAAGATCTGGATATTTTCGACGCCAACCAGGGTGGAAGTTCGAGTCAAGGATCTGCTTGCGATTCTTTTCATTTGCAAGGTGGGAATGTAGGTGGCTTTCGATATCCGAGTCCTCATCCTTAGAGCGCTTTGGGGGTATTATTGTGTACGACTGGATAGTCGGAGTAAAGTTTTCGGGGGAGTGCCTGGGAAGACGTTACGATTGGGGTTTTTGTCAATAGAGTATGGGAGAAAATATGGGATGACGGTGTGGTTGGGTAGTGTTACTTCTTCATAAAATGTAATAAAAGAAAAATTCTCCGAGTGTATTACTTTCTTTGGTTCTGATTACAAGTATCAATGACTTAGTTACGTGGAGACAATAGATCTTATTTTAAAGAACTTATAGTAAGAGTAAAATCTCTCTCTATACTTTACTACTTTAAAATAGCCTTAGCTCTTTTAATATAAGACCTATTAAAAAAAAAAGTTCATATCTAGATAGCCCTAGTTTAGGTCTATAGATTTTATATAGCTTATATAATCATAGCTATCAAGGTTCGGCAGCGGGAATTCCTTTGATATATTCTGGAATATTGCATTCTATTTCAAAAATATATAGAAGATTACCAGCTGGAACTAGAAAAGTGAATGGAATTCCTTTTTCTATTATCACGTGACTGGAAAATCCTTATTCCGGGCCGATAGACCAATCAGAAGCCTAGAATCCTCCTTGGCATTAATAAATTATATATAAATAACTTAATTTCTAAACCAAAACTAAGACAACACCAACACAATGTCGCCGCCACACCTTACGCCTACTCGCGTAAGAGTATCAGTATCCTCTACTGGTTCTCCTAGCCTATTTTCGTTATCTCTACAACGTCGTACCCCTCGAAATAGCCTTAGACTCCCTACCCCTCGTCTAAATCGAGTTACTAAAATCCAGCCTCTCTTAAGTACCGACAACTACTTCTTCAAGGGCAATAAGCCTCTATTTAATTGTGCGATTATATGCGATGAGCCTGAGAAGATGCTAGTTACTTGTGCCTTTCTTGGTTGTACAAAGTGGGCGGTAAGAAGTATGAAGCGCAAAATCGAGGGTTCTAATGCTTTCCGGTCACACTATCAAAATAACCATAAGGGCGTTCCAGTATCTGCTAAGGAAGAGAAGGAAATGCAGGCAAAAGGCAAGAATCCTCGTCAGTTTTTTGCACCTGCTCAAGGTACAAAACAAGAGCAAAAGAAGGCTTTGGTAGAGTGGGAGACTCTTTACCTTTCATACCTTATCGCCTTTATTACCTCGAATAATCTCCCCTTTCGTCTTATCGAGCAACAGTCGACTAAGGACCTTTTTAATCACCTACGCCCTAATACAAAGGATACGTCGGTACGCACACTACTTCGAGGTATAAAGACGCAATTCGAGAAGGCATACGATAACCTACGAAAGGAGTTGAAAGAGCATATTAAGGATGGGAGCCGAATTGCCTTCTTTTACATCTACTTTTATTTCTACTATTACATCTACTATTACATCTACTTTTACACCTACTTTCACTTCCTCTTATATAATCCTAGGACTCTTATTGGCTACACGTGACTCTGGAAACCATGGTATTCCAGTGGAACTTTGGTCTGGAGACCAGTTCTATTTTGACCACCCTCTGGAATTAATCTTTCCATAGTGGAATTTTGGAATCGGTTCCAAAAGGGTTCCCGGTGCCGAAGCTTGATAGCTATTAAAATAAGCCTAGTTTTATATATGTTTTTTCTTAGCTTTTTTTAAAAAAAATTATACTAAATCTAGCTATAACTTCTTTAATATAGGAGCTATCAAAAAACGAAGTTTATATCTAAATAGCCCTAGTCCTACTCTGTACTTTTTATATAGCTTATATAATCATAGCTATTAAAATAAGCCTAATACAGCTGCTTTTATACTACTCTTATTCTTACGACTAAATAGAATTAAAAGTTCTCAGACGCTATAGGATTTCCTGCCTTTCTTATACGTTGATTGGTTAGTTCTGGTTAGTTAGATTTTTTTTAGTCTATACAGGTAAAAGGTAGGGAAAGATACCAGAGCGGCTGAGAATGAGATAAGTAACCTCCGACTTTTCTTTATAATAACGCGCTCTTCATTGCTAGGGAACGAAATCAATTGTATCGAATTGTGAGGTTACAGTAAGCAGCGAAGTGCTTGAATTGGGTAGACGTGCCGTGCCGTGCTGATATAGTAGGGAGTAGAATGGATTCACTATAAACAAGGAGAGAACACTACTAACTTAGAAGCCACTGCGGCGTTCTAATGAACTACCAAGTACAAACGGAACTTAATTGGGAGAGCTTATACTGAGATGCTAGGTGGGGGATGGCTTTCAAGACATGTTAGAAGTCACGGTGGGATTGAGTACGGAGATGGCAGACTGCGTGGTATCTTAGCATACGTTGAAGTTTCAATTTGATCCCATAATAAAACATCACAATTAGCACATTTAAATTAATGCTTCATAAACATAATCTCGCAAATTCTACTTCAACAAACCCAATGCCGAGTGAGAGCATGACTGCCGTTTTGTCTCGTATGATTTATATCTCCGGCCTTCCGCTTCTGCTTTCAATTCGCCTCAAATTTTGCTTCATTGGGTTTAGCCTAGCTCAATCGCGGAAAGGAGTGAAGATGTAGAATAGAACGGAAAGACATCTCGTAATAATTGAACGGGATTAATTTAAGATCCGGGAATTGGTAGAGACAAATAACGGACAAAATAAGTCATCAAATGGGTGACTTTACGATTCTCACCTCGAATGAGCACCTGCACTGACTCTGTACGATCCGTTTAACAAACCAGCTGTGGAAGAATACTCGCCAAAGGGGGATAATGAGGATGGCTTAGACAATTCTTAGGGACTATAGTCGTGATACAAGTGATGAGCCTCCCCACCTCACATGTGCCACCGCTCCTTTTCCATCCCCGCAGAGAGAGGCAATGTGCAGTCTAAGCACAGGTGTCAACCTACTCCTAAAGCTGATGAGCAAATGTGTTCTGCACAAAGTTCTCAGAGTCCTTCTCCCACAGCGGAATCCGTTCCAGCTGCCAAGTGCCAGGAACTTAGCAATCGCCCTGTTGCTTTACAATGGTTTCAATCTCGTCTACAACCTCTTGAGCAGAGCCATATTGTCGCAACCAGCACTTGAGGGTGACATTACTGCAACCGTGAAGGTCCTGTGGGAACTGCTGCTTTGCAAACCTGTCTACGACCTTTTCTTGCCATCCATCCGTCCCATCCACAATGTCAGGGAAAACTGCATGTCCCATCATAATGAAGTACAAAGTGCATCCAAGCGCGAAGAGATCCATCTTAATGTCCGCTGAGAAAGGATCATCTCGAGGGAGGTAAAACCTGCAAGGCTCGCTACTGCCACCCTCTAGAAGGACATGTCCTTCTTCTGATAAGTTTTGCCCTTGGAAGTCCGACAGCTTGAGATGAAGATCTTTGTCGAGAAGAAAGTTTGTAGGCTGGATATCGCAATGAAGGACTTTACATGAATGGATATGTGTAATAGCTTCTGCAGCTTGTAGGCACCAGAACAGCCGTTGGTAGATCGTAGGGGTTGGATTGCCAGATTCAAGGATATAGTCAGCTAGAGTCCCGTTCTCGGCACGCTCGAGGTAGAGACCTATATTCGAGAATCCTTTATACCTGATTATGCGAGGGTAAGGGCCGATGATTTCAAGAAGCTTCCTCTCGATTTCCAAGCGGCTCATATCTCCACCAGGAGCAAGAGGATACTTCAAAACTGTCGAGTCGTCTACTTCTCCAACAAAGGCACTACTTCCTGAGGCAATAACCCGTTTTACCCCTTGAGGACAGTAGTGGCGGTATATGATTTCCTCAGCATCGTCAGACATGGCCAAGAAGGGTGTATTGGAATGGAGATTGGTGTTGAGTCGTGCTTTAAGAGTTGGAAATCTGCCACGGAAAATTGAGGTGGTGTGTACTAGATTGAACGAAGGTGTAAATTGACGGGATGCAAGATGTCAACCTTGGCGCCAAGCTTGTAATTTAGGGTCGTTTCACCTACACCTGAATTGTTGACAGGGGCTCGAACGACGGGTACGATTATTTGGGTCAAGAATTTTAATTGGTCGAGGCATATGGGTAATAGGGCTTAGCTACGGCAGGTTTCGCTTAAGTCTTTTTACCAAGTGTGTACAGTAGCTATAACTTTGTAAGGCAGTTCTTACAACTTCTTAACATAACACCTTTATGTTTTTATAAATTAATATAATACACTTATAAAGACTATAGACTGCGATACTAGTTCCTTTTTGAAATTTGAATAGTGTTATGGTTGACAATAGTTATAATTAAATTAGTCTTACGCTAGCTTTGTAATAAATGTAAGTTTAGTTTTAGTGTGTATAGCTTTATTAACCGCAGTGTTGTGTTAGCGAACGTACTAATTCTAAGGTTAGTGTTGGTGCTTGTGCATAAGTTATGCTGATTCTTGACCCAAATAATCGATCCCCGAACGACAGGGCAAAGGCAATCTGGAAGGGATCGACGCACATCTGTATCACATCCTTTCTACTGCACAAGGCCATCTCGTGGTGCGAATTACACCATGCCACCTGCTTGAGTCGCGGTCTCAAGAAAGGCACTGGTAGCTTGGATCAAAACTGGAACGTTCAAATGGGAAAGAACTTGGCGCATAACCAAAATTACTTCGGCTCCAAATAATTTACTCCCGTAGAACTCATCTTGAGAAATGCACTGCTGTCGCGCACTCAAGCGGCAAATCAAAATCCTATTCACCTGCCCCCTCGGCTAAATTGTTGATCACAACCCCACATTTACCGCACTTTCTACTTGTAAACAAATAAGAAGGTGGGCGGTATTCATGAGGTATTCGTTCTCCAATGCACAAACAGGCGGGGTGGCTCAGTGGTAACTAACAAGTTCCATTGTAACTTCCACCTCGACTGGGTTAGCGATATCTCTTGGGTCGAAAAAAGGGAGGCCCCCCTATATAGCTTCTTCCTCCCTTTCTCCTGTTTCAAGATCCCAAAAACCTCATGAGCAGGTCCACTCTAAGCCACGCTTGAGCATTGTGGGTAGCCTGTAGTGTGGGGTGCGGGGGAAGGTTAAGGTTTTGCCATTTTGAGTGCCGATTCATTTTTTTATATTTTTTATATCGAGATCGCGTCCAAAAGTTAAGCGCGCACGGGCTTTTGCCGACCGAGCACCAATTTTGGCTAGTTTAGGCGACTCTATACAAAATTACTTGGATTCTCTCAAGAACCCCTCTCAAGGGCAAGACCTATTTATATATATACCAAGGATATAAGACTACCAAATTATGAACACCGGATCTTTCAGAAATATCTTGCAAAAGGCATTTAAGACGACGATTGTAGGTATCAAAAAATCGCGTTATGTAACTTTTAGTGGTTTTCTTTTTCGTTTTCAGAATCCCACCAAAGGTATTCCTTCCGCAGCAGAGATTTACACTCCAAATGTGCACAAAAATGGACTGTTTTTCAGCTACAAATAGTAGTTCAGTTGACTCTGTATAATAGTTCTTGCTAGCAGTTGTCGAGGGGCTATACTACGTAAGTTCTCTGTCATAAAATTGGCTTAACATTGACAGCCGGACTCCCCTCGTTAAGCACGAGAGGAAAACAATTTGTAGGCAAGCGAGCAATTAATAGCCAAATTTCTTCGTGGCCATTTACGAAAACATGAAAGATAATAAAGTATCGCTCTGTTTCTTTATGTTGGTATGACTTGGTGGCCAATAGCATGATGCAAAAAGAGTATATTATCGTTC
>JAPZOX010001041.1:0-18133 GCA_037952655.1 Hymenoscyphus sp. LP001
TTAATATCTTTAATATAAGTAACGAGTTCACTTCTAAGTAAACAATCTATCGCGTCTATACTTCTTACCTATATACTAACCTTCGAGACTTAGTTATCTTTGTTTAGTTCGTTTAAGTTTCGTTATACTAAGAGCGTATAATTATAGAGCTTATATTTAGCCTGTCTTTTCTCTCCTTCTCTACTCTTTCTAGAGTTAATATACTACTCTTATAACATACTTCCTAAGTAAACTCATAGCTAGTTATACGTTTATAGAGTTACTTACTTATTCTAAGTAACTTTCTTTAGAGTAAGACTAAATCGGGCAGGGTTCTAGTAACTACGTAAGAATAGAAGGCTATTCTAAGGCGGAGCTAGTTTATAAGCTACTAATATAGCCTCGTAGACTTTCTTTTGCTCGTAGTAAGCTTAAGACCTACCTAGATTAATTCAAGGCTATAAAGGACGTTATATACTAGTATCTACCGAGTTTCGACGTGATTACTTTATACTCTTGATTTGACGTAACAGTTGCTATATCCTAGACCAGCGAAATCGCTACGAGTAAGATATGTTATAATAGAAGAGATTAATTAAAATAGGATAGTATAGCTAGTATTTCTTATACTAGCTCTATATTTAGAATCTACTGTAATTTCAACCTCTTCCTAGCTTACTCCTAGGACCTTATAAACACCTAAGACCTATAAGGGTCCTAGAAGACTTGCTTCTAGGACTATAGAAGGTCCTAGAAGCAAGTCCTAGGACACGCGGCGATCCCGAGACTCTTACCGGTTCTAGGAGCTAGTAAGTTAAGTATTATATATATAGCTAAGGCTTATTAATCGTGCTTTGAGTTTGTAGTAGATTTATTCTATTATCGTATAGGTAGATTCCCGCTATAGTTCCTTTATACTAACTATTTGTTTCAGTGTTCTTAAACTTCTATCTTCTTAGCACTGCTAAACCTATCCTTTTCTCTCCTATATACTCTATCTAGGAGTTTTATCGTCGCTCTCCTGCTTCTATCTAATTAAAATAAAGTATTCTCTATCTATATCTTAGCTAGAGATATCGCGTTCGCTAATCTAATCTAGGGAGTCTGGCTGGCGAGGCAGGGCGTCTATCCTAGGAATATAATTTATATATTCTATAGTATAATTAGAATTTAAGACTATTAAGTTCGATAAATCAAGAATTCATGTTTAATATATTAAATTGTTAGTGTTTTCCTACAGTGGGCTTCGATTGCGGTGTCCTTTTCGCAAACTCTCTTTGGTT
Organism: Hymenoscyphus sp. LP001; assembly: GCA_037952655.1. Classification (NCBI taxonomy): domain Eukaryota; kingdom Fungi; phylum Ascomycota; class Leotiomycetes; order Helotiales; family Helotiaceae; genus Hymenoscyphus; species Hymenoscyphus sp. LP001. Next base: position 1,263 of record JAPZOX010001041.1, read on the forward strand.
TTGCATGCGTCACATATAGTCAGCGCTAGAATGGTTGCAGTTAGTGTGACCTTTGTCATCATATTATAGCCTGACGCTGGGAGCCGCTTGGCGCTAACTTGCAAGGTGTCTTTCATCACCAAAGGCAGTCAGGTCATCCCCTAATCCTTTTTCTCATCTACATTCGCGACCTTTTCAAGTCTACCACAGTTACCTGGATCTCCTATGTCGACGATATCTCTCTTACAACAGCCTCTCGACACCTGAAAAACAACATCAAAAGACTAAAAGCAGAAGCTACCAAGCTCTACAGACTAGCAAACGAGAACAGCATTGCCTTCGACCTAGATAAAACAGAACTCATACACTGGACCAAGGCGAATAACAGTAATGAATTCACTCTAAACCTCCCGAACAATCAAACTGTACACCCAAAACAAAGCATCAAATGGTTAGGCATATACTTTGACCCATCACTGTCCTTCAAACATCACGTCGCTACCAAAGTCGCAAAAGCCAGAGGTGCCTTTTTCAGGATGTCAAGGCTTGCAAACAACTCCAAAGGGCTTACACCCTTCGCCCTCCGACAGCTATACACAGCATGCGTCACAAGCATCGCAGACTACGGGTCAATCATTTGGTGGCGCGGTCAAGCACAATTTACTACTCTCCTCCAAAAACTTCAAAACCTTGCAATTAGGAAGATATTAGGTGTCTTCAAAACTGCTCCTATACTTCCAATGGAAGTAGAAAGCGCCCTCCCCCCTCCTCAAATACGTCTATCGTCCTCTATAAGGATGTATGCTTTTCGACTTCTCAAACTATCACCAACGCACCCAGTTAACCATGTCACTCACAAGATCCTCAACACTCAGGCAACTCCAAGGAAGAAGAAGCCAGGTATTCTTCAACTTCAACGAATCCACCAGTCTATTAACAACCTATATAACATTAGAGACCTTGAACAAATCAATCACTTCTACTTCCCTCCATGGGAAAGAGAAACCCTCTACAAAGTGCAAATTAGCAAACTCTCGAAAGAAGAGGAAGCCAAGCTTCATCTTCTTTCACTTCAAAACAACCCAGACAACAGCATCTTCATATATACAGACGCTTCTTCTACAACAACAGAAAATAGCCAAGGAATAGGCGTAGGCCTATCTGTCATCTCCCCTCGTTTGAACATAATCCACTACGAAAAGAAAGTCAACATCGGCCCGAACAAGCTAGTCTACAACGGGGAACTCGAAGGTGCTATACTAGCCATCGAATATGCTGCTAAACACGCTAAGACAGGAGTTCACTTTCACATCTACTCAGACAACCAAGCAGGTCTGTGGAGGCTGAAGAATACATCAGACCACCCAGGGCAAGACTGTCAAATCAGGGCCATTGAGGCAGCTAAGAAGATAGTAAACAAAGGAGCCATTATTACACTTCACTGGGTACCAGGCCATACCGACATTCCAGGAAACGAGAAAGCAGACAAGCTTGCAAAAGCCGCAACTACAATCCAACCATCCACCCAACTTACTAGCTTTGCAATACTCGGAGCCAAGATCAGGCAGATCCAAAACAAAGAATAGCACCAAAAGCTAGCTAGAGCTGCTAGACACCTCTATCATACAGAACCATCAACTAATCAACACTCATACCGAAGAGAATTCCCATGGAAAATCTCATCAAAGCCTCTCGTCTCTCAAGGAACAAAAAGAGAGACAGCGAGTACCTTTTACCAGCTCAAGCTTAGCCATGGCTATTTCAAATCATACCTACACAATCTAGGCCATACCAACAACAACCGATGTCGATGTGGAAGACAAGAGACTCCTACTCACCTACTTCTTAGCTGTCCAGAAACTGGAGATGCCAGGAAAGCACTAAAGCGTAAACTTCTCAAACACCATATTCGAGAGTTTACTACGAAAACCCTTCTTCACACTGCGAAAGGAGTCGAGGCCACACTAGACTTTCTTCGAACCACCAAAATCGCTACCAGGATATGGCATACACAACGAGTAGACGAGGAAGAGAAGGGGAAGAGAATGAGGAAGAGGAAGAGGAAGAGGAAGAATAGAGGACAGGGCGTGAAACGCGGGGGCGTACCAAACTACACTATATTTCTTTTGTTATAACCAGAAGCTTCGCTTCCAACAACCCAATAACTGTATTCACCACAACCCCCTTCTCACATATGTATTTAGTACAGTCTTACTCATCTGCTGGAGGGAAACCCTCAGCCGTGCTACTATAGTCTCAGACTCACACAGCACGTTAAAAGAAATAATAATAATAATAATAATAATAATAATAATAATATGGGGTGTCCATTTTCCTGGCATCTATTGCATTGGATTTTCCTTGACGTGTTCCGAAGGTGTTCAACTCTAGCACTGATTCCTGCGAGGTTGAGTCTGTTTCTTGTTGCTCTGTTTGCTTGGCTTTCTTCCTTGAAAGCTACTACAATTGATCCTTGGTGTTGTAGGCCGCTGTTCCGCTTTTCCTTTGAGGTGAGCCAGTGCGGGGTATCTTCGATTTCTAGGTTCAGGCCCTTGTTAAAAGTGAGGATCTCATCTTTAAGTTGTGCTAGGCCTGTGGGAGAGTTGAATTCTCTGATTGGGATGCCATGGATTACTACTTGATATCTTGTAGCGTCTACCCTTGCTTCTTTGAAATTGAGTATCTTCTGAATAGCTTCAATTCTGTCAAGCAAGAATTTGGCATTATATTCTTCTGCCGCTGTAAGCACAAGGTTGTTGTTTTGTGATCTAGAGATTGTACTGATTGCGGGGTCGACATTGAAGCGGGCTTTGAATTCTTTGTTTATCGCGTCTCTAAGCGCGAGTGGTTGTGGGTCCTTGAATGGTTGAAGGTAGTCTTCAATAAGAATAAGTCGTTGAGCCTTGATAGCCTTCTTTTTCTCAGCATTAGCTTTCTTGAAGGTCTCTTTGTTCTTTTGGGGGTTTGTTTTCTGAGGAGGAGCCTGATTGAGTTGGGAGTCTATGAGACCTTGGGTGCTGTTGTCTGTGGTTACAGAGGCATAGCTTTTTTTTTAGGAAATCGTCTTGCAATGTTCTCGAGATTGTTGACTGAGTTTGTAAGAGTGCTAAGTGTGTTGTTGATGGGCTTTCCCTCGGTGTATTCTCGGAAGAGGTTAAGTAGGTCAATGAGAGCCAGTTTCTTAGGCTGGTTGTCTTCGAGCTCGATCGCCTTGCAAAGAAGAGACCTAGATGCTGTAATTGCGTCGTCGGAGGTTTCTGGGTGGGACATGAGAGCGTATTTTGAGGTGAGGTTCAAGGGTTGGTCGCTCCTTGGCCTTTTGGCTGGGGGGTTGGTTTCATTGACAGCTTGGAAGTTTCTTGGCGTGCTTATGTCTATGAAGTTGAAGTTGTTTTTGTTCCATTGAGTGTGGTTTATAGGGCTAGATTGGATGTACGCTTCGGAAAAGAGATTCTCGTGGGGGGTGGAGGGGATTGGGGGTGCCACGGTGATGCTTGGGTAGATTGGACTGGTGGGGAGCGTAGACGAGTTGACGAATTGCATAGGTTCGTAGGCCGTTCCTTCTACAATATCTTGTTCCCATTCCGAGTTTAATTGTGCTTGGACCGCCATAGTAGCGGTGTTGGCGGTGGAGGGGTTGATTGAGGTCATGGAGGGGGGGGGGTGAAGTTTTTTTCACGTGATCTTTTGAAGGGTGTATCTCTGCCACTAGAGGGGCAAGCCTCCTAGGAGGAGAGGGGAGTGGTTGAAATTCTAGCTGCTATCGTTTGGTGTAAAGAGATTGATAAAATTCGAAGAAAACTTTTCTTCGAAAAAGGTTGTTGTGTGATGCAAGCGAGGTCTATTGCTGAGAATGTCCCTTTGACGATCTGGGCAATGTACTTTGGGTTGACCCCCGGGTGCCTGTCTAGGATGGATTTATCTTGCGGGGATAGCATCTCACCTGCTTCTTCGAGGCTTAAAGCGTCCCTAGTCGCTGCTGCTGCTTGCGCTCTTGAGACCAACGTTTGTGCCTCCAAGGCCTTGGTCTCAGCATGTAACTTTTTCTCTTCCATAGCCGCGATCCTTGTTCGGCCTTCCACTTCTGCGCGCTGGGCTCTCTTCATGTGTAGGTCCTCCATCAACAGTTGTGCCCTGACTTCAGCCTCCGTGAGGGCCTCTGGATCGTTGGTATTCTGGGAGATCGTTGCGTTGGACTCCGCGTTCGAAAGGGGGGAAGAGGGTACCCCGTCGTCGGCGGGGGTGTTTCTGGTTCGTGCCATATTGAAGGTAAATCAGGAGTCTGAGTAGCTTCAAATGGAGATGAGAGCTCTAGCTAGAGTCGAAAATCGTAAAACCGTCGTTTTTGGAATGGGTGATGCTATAGCCAAGGTACAGACTTTCCCTTGCTCAAGTGCCCGAGGAAAGCTGATGCTTACGTAAGCTTCTACCACTCCACAAAAACAACTCATCTCAACGAAGGTACCTGCTACCGAAATACACAGAAGGAAGTCGAATTATTCTGACAATTTAGCCAATCCTGTCACAGTCATGCAGGCATGACCAGAGCGCGCATTTGAATGAGGAAGGTATACAGCAGCTCACCCGATTCTAGGAGACCAATGAAATCTGTTCCACGTGTGCCCATGAAAGGGTCCTAGGTTGGACATTAGATCCTAATGCTTCCAATTACTCCAAAACAAAACCCTACTTCAATATGGCGACGACATTTGCACCTTCGAGCCACTTCACCGAAACTTCCTCTACAACATTTCGCTCGCCACATCACGAATTTGAGTACTTGGATGGCTCATACAGCGAGTTCGAGGGCCACGTCACATTTCGAACATATCCAAGCTCTGCAGGCTTCAAATTTCGCGACTTGAAGCAAGGCATCTATCCTAACAGCGTATCTCCTTCCGATCTTGCCCAATTCCTGCAGCAATGGCTATTTTTCGGTCTCTCCTTCTCCATTGCTCAGATCGCCGGGCCGCCACTTGGTTTTGAAGAGTTGCTCTTTGAAGGCAGCGATGGAAAAACGTATCTTACGATTTCAAGAATACCATTTCTTCTACGCTTCTGGATCTGCAATGAAGGATTGACGTATACTGCGCAAAAAGCCAACGAAAGACGCAGCCAGGTGGAGTCTTACCTCAGAGAGACAGGTGAGGTGTTGAACGCGTTCCACAAACTCACGGAAGGACAGCCAGAGGACGGAGGAGAGGATTGGCGCGAAGTCGAAAGAGTCTGTCTGGCAGTGAGTTTACTGCATGAAGAATTGATCAAGTTACTGCAACGAGTCTATGTTGGCTTCCGATACACCGGCGAATCATGGGTCTTTGGTGGGGATGGTAAGTTACGCCAGGAATCATACCCGGCTGCGCAAATTCGAGGGACTCGACGTGCCATTTCCCCTTTACTGGAGCGTCTATTGGTGGATTCCAACTGGTGTCCTTGTGACATTCAACTGCTTTTGAGCCAGGGAGGCGAGTTCTTGATCAACCGAGTGTATCAACTGAGCAAGTTCAAGCGACCGAAGAAAGATCATGACAAGTGCGAGGGTCTGTCATGTAGAGCGACAACCGGCAAGCGGACTCACGTTGAAGCCAATTGCAAATGTGAGCCTATTGGACTTGGAGCTGGGGCTGGAGATGTCGTGACAATCATCAAGAACGGGGGCAGCGCCACAATTCTAGCAGACAACGAAGATATAGAGGATCCTTCCATCTTGGTACAGGCAACCGAAAAGAGCCACGCCCCCACCAAAGTTCTTGCGCAAGCTGGAAAATCATTCATTCACGCCTTTAGATCTCTAAAAACAAATAATCCCAATCGTCACAGCATGCCTTCATCTGCTGCAATGAAGCCGTACGTTGCCATTTCTCACGTTTGGCTCGACGGTCTCGGCGATCCTATTGGAAATACAATTTTGGCTTGCCAGCTCCAACGGATCCAAGATCTCGTGGACGATCTGTACCCAAAGAGCAAATATCAAACTCCGTTCTGGATTGATACAATATCTATCCCATCTGGAAAGGGGCCTAGAGTCGCCGAGATGAAGAACCTTGCGCTTCAAAAGATGGCCAACACCTACATCGAAGCAGACAAAGTGCTTGTCCTTGAAGGGGATCTCTGCAGCATCTCTACTGACCGAGACCCCGAAGAGCTTCTGGCCAGAATACAGTACTCGAGATGGAATCGACGACTCTGGTGTTTTCAAGAAGGTGCTTTCCCCAAAAATCTTTATTTCCAGTTTGAGGACATTGCAGTGAAGGTTGAAGATCTGATGGCAAAATACAAGAAGAATCACTTCTCGATGTTGAGTTCATTCTTTGGAGGTTATCCCAATATGGAAGAAATAACATACCTCAAAAAGAAATTCGCGTTTTCATACAGGTTGATGGACCAATTCTGGGTTTATTGTGTTGCCAACAAAGGGATTGGATTCATTGAAATCAACGACTGGGATGATGATCCTGTGATGAAAGGAATCCGCATTGTTAATCAGATGGGAAAGTACAGCATTAGTCCAACCTTTACAAGTGTCTGTGAATATTGGGACAGCTTACGATCTTCAACAAAGTCTCTTTCAAAGTCAGAACACTTTGCGGCTGTGGTAGCCCAGTTTGCGTGGAGAACAGTAACAAAGGCTGAGGATGAGCCAAAGTGTCTTGCAATTTTGCTGGGTATAGATACCAAGGTTGTCACAGACTTAGAGGCTCCAAGGAATTTGCGGTGGATCCTTGACTCGAAAACTGGGGTGCTGGAAGCTGAAGAAATATCGCCATTGGATCCAGATGTGCTTTTCAATCACAAGATGGCAGCTGTACTTCAATGTTATCCTTCAGTGCCAAAATCCATCATCTTCAGCAGGGGTCCGCGTCTTCCGGTGGAGGGTTTTCGATGGGCACCGAAGACATTTCTTGAAATGAGAGCTGACGGTGAACTCGATTCCCCAGACGACATTGGCTACATCATGAGCAATCCGCCTTGTATTTGGTGTTCATTTCCTGGATTGGTACTTGGCCTTCGAGATAAAGATGGGTTGGAAGAAAGAGACACGGTGTGGTTTGATGTTGACGGCCAGGTGATTGAAGTCACCCTGGATTCCTTGGAGGACGAGTACCACCCTGAAAGAGCCCCGAATCAGAAGGGAAAGCGAAGAGAGGTTGAGAGAATTTGGGGAGACGTTGTAGGTGCGGACTATAAGTATGGAGATCTAGCTCTAGTTTTGCGAACAGAGTGGAGAAGCACATCAACCTCTGGGCGAGCTATTCTCGTAAAGAAAATCCGCAAACATACGAAGTCCGGTTCTGTTTGGGTAGAGTATATTTGCCCGGCCATTATAACGGTTCCCGAGGATGAAGAGGAGGAGGATCTAGAGGACTTTCTCTTCGTTTGTGACAAGGTGGAAGAAGGTAGTTACTGGTATATCAGTTAGAAGGAATAGCTTATGTCTCTATCCAGTTTTTGATTCCTACTATAGGTTATGCGCCCGCGTTTCTCCCCTCAGCGGGTACTTTTCTTCTACACTTTCGCCGAAAACCCGTCCACCAAGACCGCCCCTGAGGCCCCTCGGCTAACTGCTAGCCGCAAGCGCGACGTCGCTCCTCGCGATGTGGACGCGTCGCGCTCTACCCTCTACCCTCTCTCTCTTTCTACCCTATAACAACTGTCTAGCGCGCGCTGCTCTCTTAACATCTATATCCTAGATCTTTCTACTTTTCAACAACCTTCTTACGTCCCGTGCTACGCTACTGCCTACTCCACGTGCCTCCGTCGATTCCAACCTACAACGATGCCGCGTCTCGTACCTACCCTCGCGCCCGCTGCCCTACTATTAGTTGGCTGCCCAGCTATTAGTTGGCGCCTTTTTGCTGCAAAAAGCGTTCCGGCGGCGGGCGTGGGGCCGCTGATTAAGCGTCAAGAATCGCTCGCTTTTTGCTGCAAAAAGCGCGCCCACGAAGCACGTGTTTATACAGGATAAATGAGCCCTAGGCGGCGCCCTTATAGGGCAAGTATATTAAAAGGCGCTTATATTAAATAGACACTGTTTAGGTTAATAAAGCGATTAAGGGATCTCCTAAGGCTATAATCACGTGACTAAAGCGACAATAGCGCATGTCGCTTAAAGCGGGGCCGCGCAGGGTATTATTTTCGCTCTTCTCTCTCCTTCTATTTAAGTTATAAGCTAACACGCTCCCGTCTATCTACTCTACTATACTAGTATCTCTAGCTCTAGCACCTATAGCATCGTTAACGATTCGCTACGATTCAGCGCACCAGGTCCTAATCTATAAGCCGTGTTAGACCTATATCGGCCCTAGTACTACTAGTATTCAAAAACATCTCCGATCTACGCTATATCGACTACGTAGGCTAGTCTAGTCTTAAAAGCACACCTAAGTTAAGTAAGCTTACTTACTCTATAGACGCTTCTAGAGCTACGAGATTATAAACCAGGCCCTAGTAAGGCGCTAATAGAGTACCTAGCTCTATATCTAGGCTATACCTATCTTATATATAGCGGACTATTATAAATCACGTATATATATAATAAGTAAAGACTAGGCGGCGCTCTAATAGGTTAAGTATATTAATAGCTCTTATAATAAATAAAGATCGTTTAAGTTAGCTAAGCGATCTAGGGATTTTCTTCTATTATAAAGGTTATATAATAGAGAGCTTTTAGATCGGAATAATCTACGTTCTAAAGATTATAGATTAGAATAATCTACGCTCTAAAGATTATAAAGCGGAATAATCTATATAATCTAGAAGTATAAAGGTTCTATATATACTAGTACGTCTACTATCTAGTTAGAAGCTTTATACTTAACTTTAATTATATTATTATTAATACCTTTTACTTTAACTACTCTATATACGTAATAAGTTTACCTCTAAGTAAATAACCCGGCGTATCTATACTTCTTATCTATATACTAATCTTTGAAACGATTATCTTTACTAGATAGTTTAAGTTTTATTATACTTTAAGTACTCTCTCTTAGAAGTTTAGTCGCTATAGCTCTTATAACCCTCGCCGCCGCTGCTAGCCTAAGTACTAGCTAAGTTAATATTATAACTACTACTAGAAGCGCTGCTAGAGAAACGCCTACTAGTATATAACCAGTTAATAACGACGATAATATTAGTATACTAGACGCTTCCGAGCTTTATAAAGTCGAAGTACTTAAATCTATTAAAGTTAAGATACTAGATACGTATTAGAGAAAGTGTATAAAACTTAACTCGTTTCTACTTTAGATAGATATCTACTTTAACTTTAACTTAGATAAGTTTAAAAGTAACTATAACTCTTAGTCTATCTTTATAATTTCCTATCTTAGAGATTCGGTATTAGATTAGACTTAGCTATACTTAGAAGACTTCTTTAGTAATAAAGATAAAAATAGATCTATAGATATTACTAGAATTATATTTAAATTCTAGAAGAGATTTAAACAAGCTATTCGTAGAGTATTTAAAGACTTTAATATAATCTAAACAGCTATAACATAGTTTATTACTAAGTAGCGTATATTACTAAGTAGCGTACTTTCCTCTACTTTACTATCTACTAACTTTAATACGCGTTTTCTTAATAACTAACTATAGAAATCTAAACCTAAGAAGTACGAATTATTCTAGCTATTAAAACTATTTAAATATCTAAAAAACTTAGTCGCCGCTCTATTATAAAAATCTATAAAGTTCTTAAAATAATACTTCGATATAGAATAGCTAGCTAAACCTATTATCTTAAAACTAAACCTAATTATTATAAATTAAACGACTTAGAGAAGAAGGTACTTATTTAATATATACTTAATCTAGATATAAGAGGATTTACACTCTAACTAGCTAGTATAGAAGATATAACGAATTATATTCTTAAATTATAAGAGAGAAAACGCGTTAGTAAGCTCTAAGTATATTAATTTATATAACGTCGACTAGAATTAAAGACGTGTTTTAATCGTATTTATAACTTTTAAAAAGCCTTATACGAAGATCTAGAGCTTATTAGTATATAGTTTTAACTTATAGAGAATATAAGAGTAAAATATAGTATTTTAGACTACGACTTTTATAACTTTAATAAGACAGGGTTTATAATAGGAATTATCTACCTAGTAATAGTTATAACTCGCGCTAATCGACGTAGTAGAGGTAAGGCAGTTTAGCCTAGTAATCGGGAATAGGCTATAGTAATTGCTTATATTAATAGCGAGGGTTAGAACGTGCCTCTGTTTTTAGTAGTTTAAGAGAAGAATTATCTCGCGAATTAGTATACTAAGGGCGGCCTCCTACACGACTAGGTTATTAAACCTATAAGCAATAGATAGACCGATAATAAGACAGGCCTAGAATAGCTATAATACTTCGATAAATATACTCGTAGTTATATAAAAGAGCTATATCGAATACTAGTATTAGATAGATATAAGAGTTATAAATCAGCTATATTTTAAGAGTATTATAAAGCTAATAATATTATTACTCTTTGCCTACCTTCTTATTCCTCTTATTTAACCTAGCTACTCGACGTTAGATATTTTAGTATTCTTAAACATATATATAAGCGTTAAATTAAGACCTTTATTAAAGCTTATATTAACTATATTACTAAGGTCGAGTTCTTTTTAGTCTTTTATATAGCTTATAAGTAATTAATAATAACTTAAAACGCCTAGACTAGATTCTACAGAGCTGGCTTAGTATCTTTTAATCCCTAGACTATAATATTAAAGCTTAATATCCGATTATAAACTTCTATACCTACTAGACCTCTCTCTATAGCCGCTAACTCTTAGGTCTTATAAACCTCTTATAACCTAACTAACGCTCTTTTGTAAATAACTTTAGTTAAGAATTATATTTTATACTATTAAGAAAGCTCGCTAACCTCTATTTTTAAGACTATAGCTATATTAGTAAAGAGTATAAAGCTATTAGCTTATAAGATAACTTTGTTATTAGCTAAAGTCTATACTCTTTATAAGGCAAATAAAGCACTTAGTAAGCGCTGTAGAGCTAAAAAGACTCAGGTCTATTAAGAAGACATACTTACTATAGAGGATATATAGAACGTATTAGCTTAAAAGAAAGTAGAAGAATAAGCTTAACACGACAAGCGTTCTAAGAGAGATAGGTAAAATAAGAGGTAAACCTCTAGGCGACGGTATAGTACTTATAGATAGACTAGTTATAATATACGAACTTGTTAAGAGGTTATAGATATATCTAGTTTATTAGATTCTAAGTAGTTTTAATTAATATTATTTATTATAGTTAATTAATCTAATATTAAAGTAGTAGAGTAGAGGGAAAGTACGCTACTTAGTAATATACGCTACTCGGTAATAAACTACGTTATATAAGCTATTAGATTTATACTAAACCGGATCGGTAATAGATTATACTAATAAATTCTAGTATTATAGGAATAAAACAGATTAGAACGCTACTACTCTTATAGAACTCTTCTATAGAAGATTGAAAATATATCTCTAAGAAGAGATAATAAAATAAAATATAAATTTCTATAATATATAAGTATAATAGAAGAAGTTATCTAGCTAGATAATCGTCTATAGGAATTTAGAAAAAGCGCTTCTAGATATAGAGATAAGAGATAGAACTATTAGAAGTAGAGAAATATATAACCCTAGAAAGATCGTAGTATTAATACTATATAAAAGAAAACCTTTTAAAAAAGAGAATTTTCCTAAGAAGAGCGAACTCGACGATGTAAATAAAACTTATATTACTTATATAGCCTCGCCGGTTATAGAGTAGACAAGTATAGTAAAAAGAAAGACTTAAAGAGAAAAGAATAGGTTAATACTACTATCTAGAAAGAAATAGTATTATTAGAGGAAATCTAACTTATAGAAGAAGAACTCGAGATACGAGAGTATAGAACGTAGACTAAAGACAACGATAGTAATCTTATACTAGAGAAATACTATAATATACGATTAGAGTAGGAATACGCTCTATCTCTTTAGACCGAATACGAATTACTACTCTCGATAAGCTCTTTAGAATTATCAGACTTATTCTTAGAGAAGAAATCTCGAGACGTAGAACCTAAGATTAGAGAAACGTAGGCTTTTACTAGAACCTTCGAAAGAGATAACTAGTAAGTATATATAAGTAGATTAAAGCTAGACTTCTAGAACCTTTATACTATATAAGAACTTAAACTAACTCTCTTAGCAACGTATATAATTACTTAAGACGACTGAAATATAATAATAATAGCTAGCTAGATAATAAGCTATAAAACTATTAAGTTAAAAGAACTAGAGCATAGTTAAAAATAGGTTAAGATACCTAGTAATTTTATAATAGAAGATATCTAGATAATTAGCGACCTTTAGAAGGAAACTAGCTTATAGTAATAGTAGAGACCTAGGGATTTTATAGAATACTTAAAGCTAAGTTTCCTAGAAATACTATCTACTAATAAGAAAACAATCCTCGAGTTAGAAGAATAATATTCTATAATAGTATTAGTTAATTATATTAGAATTATATTCTAGAAGCTTAAAAGCTAGAGACTCTTTAGTATACTCTTCTAGGAAATAAGAGAGTACGATATTAACTAAGAATAAAGAATAGTATAATATAAAATTATTAACTAGTAGTAGAAGAACTATAGTCTATTAAAATAATATATAAGACTATAGCGGATTAGATAAGATATAATCTAGCTTCTATATTAGACTAGTTTATAGAGAAACGCTTTACTAGAATATTACTAGAACTAGAGAGAACTGTAGAATATAGACTAATCTATAAAGTAGCTAGAGTAGACTTAGAAAAGGTAATATTCTCTTCTAAGGTTATAGAAGAAGATATAGACACTCGGGGATTCAAAGTCTACTTTATAAAAAACGAAATATATACTACTTTAGAAGAATAATAGTTAATTATAACTATGAAAATACGTAGAAAGAAACTCTAAGTTATAATTAACTTAGAAGCTATAGATAATTTCCTTTCTCTAATAGCTTTAAAAAAGCTAAATATCTTAATTAAAGGAATAAAACTATACTATTAAGAGATAGTTAATAGAATAGATATTACTTACTAAGGCGGAATTATTAATTAGTAAACTATTCTAATAAAAACTAATATCGAAGAATACTATTTAGATATATAATTTAATATCGTCGAAATAGAGAGTAGAGAAGTAATACTTAGTATACTATAGATTTAAGAATATAATCTAGATATTAACTAGAAAACTAGAATAGTGAATTTTAGCTAATATATATAACGTGGTTTATTAGGACCCCGGTTATATCAGGACCCCGATTAATTTTCCTTAGTATATAACTTTAAACTTAAATAACTTAACTATAATATATTAAATTAACTCTTTATAATCGGAGTCTAATATACTAGATATATCTATAGCTTCTTAACAAGTTCGTACGTTGTAACCAGCTTTTCCACAGGTTCTATAGTGTCGTCTAGACGGTTGCCCCTCCTTATAACTACCTCTCGCTATACGTATATCGCGTCGTACCTGCTTATCTACGTCTTTCTAGGCTATAATATCCTGTACATCCTCTATAATAAGTGTACCCCCTTTACAGACATAAGCCTTTTTAGCCCTTCAGCGTTTGCTAAGAGCTTTATTTGCTGCTCGAAGTATACGTACCTCGGCAGACAGAAGAGTTATCTTATAAGCTATTCGCTCTATACCTTTAGCCAGCGCTACAACTGTCTTAAATAGAGGGGTTAGCGAGCTTCTCTAATAGCGAGTAATTCGATTTCGTATAAGAGTTAACTGTAAAAGAGCTTCTGTTAGGTTAGAAGAGGTCTGAGATTCCTATGGGAGGGTGTTAGCAGTGGAGGGTCTAGAGAGTGTTAGAGTTTGTAACTTTATATCAAGCTTTAAAATCACTGCTTATAGATTAAAAGGTACTAGGCCAGCTCTACGGAATCTAGCCTAAGCGTTCTAGACTGTTATAGATTCCTTATATACTACTATAAAGGCTAGAAAGAACTCCACCTTAGTAATGTAGTTAATATAAGCTTTAATAAACGTCTTAATCTGTCAACCGTACGCTCGTTTTAATATACTAAAACACCTAATATCAAGTAGCTAGGTTAGATAGGACGAATAGGGAGGCAGTCTAAGAGTTACAATGTTATATACCTTATAGTACTCTTAGAATTCGGCCGATTCGTAGCTCTTATGCCTATCTAACACTAGTATTTGATATAGACTCTTTGCTTAAGCAGTAGTGTACTTATCGAAGTGTTTCAGCTATTCTAGACCTGTCTTGTTATTTATCTATCCGTTACTTGTCGGTTTAATAACCTAGTTATATAGGAGGCCGCTGTCTATATACTAATTTATAAGATAATTCTTCTCTTAGACGACTAAAAATAGAGGGATATTCTAACCCTCGCTATTAATATAAGCAATTGCTATAGCCTATTCCTAATTACCTAGCTAAACTGCCTTGCCTCTACCACGTCGATCTATATATATAACAACTATTATAAGGCAAATCATATCTATTATAAAGCCTGTTTCGTCGAAGTTATAGAAATCGCAATCTAAAACGCTATATTTCGCTCTTATATTTTATATAAGTCAGAACTATATACTAATTAGGTTAGGATCTTCGTATAAGGCTCTTTAGAAGTTATAAACGCGATTAAAACGCGTCTTTAACCCTAGTTGTCGTTATATAAATCGATAAGCCTAGAGCTTACTAACGCGTTTTCCTCTCTATAACTCGAGGATAAAATTAGCTATATCTTCTACACTAGCTAGCTAAGGTATAAACTCTCTAGAATCTATATTAAGTATATTCTAAACAATTACTTCTTCTTCTACCTTAGATAATTTAAGGTTTACTAGTCAACGGTCGGCTAGAGAAAGGTAGCCGTTTATTCTATTATTAAGTATAGAATAAGGTATTCTATAGATCTTTACAGCTTTCCGTCAACTTAGCTTTTTAGATGTTCGAATTGCCTTAATAGCTAGAATGACTTTTGATTCTTTAGTAATAATAGACATAGTAGAAGGTTAAAAAAACGCGTGTTAAAGTTAGAAAGTAGGATTTCGAGAAAATTAATCGGGGTTCTAATATAACCGGGGTCCTGATAAACCACGTTATATAAGATTATATTTATAACTATAAAACTAGAATAAGATTAGCGCTACCTCTTCTAACGTACTAGAACATCTTATCTAGAGTTCTTTATAAGTTAGCTAGAAAGCTAATAACGAAATATCTATATAGTATAGAGAATTTAAAGCGTTGTTTAAAAACCTAGAAGATTTACAAGCTTTACTAGAACATCGTTTATAGAATTATAAGATTAAGTTAAAAGAGAATTATTACTTTACAAAGCAGAAGCTTCGACTATATAGTTAGCGAAACCTTTAGAGAATAGAGAATTATATATAGAAAGATATTAGAAAGAGATATATTAGAAAATCTAAGTTACTAATTACCTCGAATATACTTATTATAAAGAAGAAAGATAACCTAGATAAGAGAGTATATATTAATTATAGAGAAGTAAACAACGTAATAGTTAAGAACGCTTATCTACTACCTAGTAGGTAATACTTATAAGATAAGTTAGAAAAGGTAGTAAAATTTATAAAACTAGATTAATAGAACACTTATAGTCTAATATAGATTAGAACTAGAGATAAATAGAAGATAGTCTTTATCTTACTAATAAAGCTTTATAAGTATATAGTAATATCTTTTAGACTTACTATAGTATCTATAACTTATTAGAGATAAAATAATAATATTTTAAAGGATCTTCTAGAGATAACTATTATATATTACTTAGATAATATTCTAATCTTCTCTAAAGAAGAGAGAGAATATAAGAGCTATATAAGAGAAGTTTTACAACGACTACTAAGAGTAGACTCTCGTCTTAAGCTATTAAAATACGAATTCGAGGTAAAATAGATACTTTTCCTAGAATAGATAGTTACTCTAGAAAAAATAGAAATAGATCTAGAAAAGATCTAAGTAGTTATTAAATAGAAGTTACTAAAGAATATAAAAGATATATATTCTTTCTTTAGATTTACTAACTTCTACTGTTCTTTTATTAAAGACTAACGTAGTTTATTACCGAGTAGTATATATTACTAAGTAGCGTACTTTCCTCTACTTTACTACCTACTAACTTTAATACGCGTTTTCTTAATAACTAACTATAGAAATCTAAACCTAAGAAGTACGAATTATCCTAGCTATCGAGGCTATTCGAATATCTAAAAAACTTAGTCGCCGCTCTACTATAAAAATCTATAAAGTCTCTAAAATAACACTTTAATATAGAATAGCTAGCTAAACCTATTACCTCGAAACTAAACCTAATTATTATAAATTAAACAACTTAGAAAAGGAGACACTTGTTTAATATATACTTAATCTAGATATAAGAGGATTTATACTCTAACTAGCTAGTATAGAAGATATAGCGAATTATATCTTTAAATTATAGAAAGAAAAACGTGTTAGTAAGCTCTAGATATATTAATTTATATAACGTTAACTAGAATTAAAGACATGTTTTAATCACGTTTACGACTTTTAAAGAGCTTTATACGAAGATCTAGAGCTTATTAGCACGTGGTTTCGACTTATAGAGAATATAAGAGTAAAATATAGTATTTTAGACTACGACTTTTATAACTTTAATAAGACAGAGTCTATAATAGAAATTATCTACCTAGTAATAGTTATAACTCGCGCTAATCGACGTAGTAGAGATAAAGTAGTTTAGTCTAGTAATCGGGAATAAGCTATAGTAATTACTTATATTAATAACGAGGGTTAGAACGTATCTCTGTTTTTAGTAGTTTAAGAGAAGAATTATCTTACGAATTAGTATACTAA
>JAPZOX010001042.1:0-18120 GCA_037952655.1 Hymenoscyphus sp. LP001
TTGCTCTTATAGTTAGAAGCAAAGCACTTAAAGCTAGGACTCGACGACTCGACCTAACTTACCTACTAAAACGATGTATAAATAACCCTTACTCTAGAGCTAGGCTTATATACCGTGCTCGCGTAGCCCTCCCCCTCTCTGAAGAGATTAACCCTCTTTAAGACCTCTTATAAGATAGAGGCTTTAACTAGCAAGCCCGCCTTCTAGAAGTAGAGGGGCCTGACTCTAGAGAGACGAAGGAATCCTATAAAGCTAAATTCCTTGAATTCCTCGCTACTATCCCTGCTATAGACCTAGTTGTCTTTATAGACGGCTCTCGGTTAGACGATAAGAGAACCGGTAGAGGCGTCTGTCTAATAAGGGGAGGAGTTATCCTTAATACTAAGGTCTTCTCCTTTAGCAAGATACTAGAGATATACGACGTAGAGGCTAGAGCAGCCCTATATAGTCTTGAATTAGCCCTGGCTTCCTCTTTCTAGTCACTAGCTAAGAAGTGCTAGATCTGTCTTAATAACCTCGAAGCTATACTATAACTAACCTACCGGTCCTATAGCACTTCGTAAGAGACTTTTAATAGAGTTAACGAGTTAGCTCTACTATACCCTAGGAAAGTCTAAACTATGTAGTGTCCTAGCTATATAGGTATCTAAGGTAATAAGATAGCGAATAGAGCTATAGAGAGAGGCGCTTAGCTACTCTCTTTAAACTCTCTTCTCTTACTCTATACTACTATGCTTTAGAGAGAGGTTAAAGAGATAGGGGTATAGCTTACAAAGAAGCTATAGAAAGCTATACTTCCTAGGCTATATAAGAATCTAGGGCTCGATAGCTGGTTCTTAAAACCTCGGTTACTTCGCTTACTAAGAGAGGTCCTAGCTTGCTTAATTACTACTCGCTCTAGCTACGGAGACTTTACTATATATTACCTTCGCTTCTTCTACCTTAATACGCTGCTCTCCTTAGGGGAGTGTAAGTATAGAAAGGAGAAGACTTAATTTTACCTACTCTTTTATAGGCTTATAAACAAAGCAGCTCCTAGGCTACTTATAGAGGCTGAGAGGAATCCTTAAATACTCTTTAGCCTATACTATAAGGAGCTATTTCACAAGGTCTACTATAAGACGAAGTTTTATACTAAGATCTGTCTCTCTAGATAGAGAAATCTTTCTCTCCTTTACCTTATATCTCTCTCTACTCTCTACTCTCTATTATTATATACTGTTTTCTTATTCTAATTTAGAATAAGGGCTGCTCTAGAAGTGAGGCTTCTCTTTAAACTGTCTCTTGTAAATTAGCGTTCTTTTATTTACACCCCCTATAGCCTAGAGCACCTCTCTAGCGTTATTTGCCTAAAACTAGGACTCTTTTAAGACCTAGCCTACGCGAGCTAGACTCCGTCTGACGTTAAATAGAAATAAATAAATAAAAAAAATCGTGTTTACGATTTCTAAAGAGCTTTATACGAAGATCCTAAGCGAATTAGCGCGTAGTTTCAACTAGTAGAGAATATAAGAGTAAAATACAACGTTTTAGATTATAACTTCTATAACTTTAACGAAACTAGGTTTATAATAGATGTTATTTATCTAAGAATAGTAGTAACACGTATAGATTAATATAGTAGAAGGAAGGTAGTTTAGCTAAGTAATCGAGAATAGACTACTATAATTATTTATATTAATAGCGAAGGTTAGAATATCTCTTCGTTTTTAGTAGTTTAAGAGAAGAATTATCTTACGACTTAGTATACTAAGAGCGGCCTCTTATATAACTAGGTTATTAAATCTATAGGTAATAGATAGAAGAATAATAAGATAGGTCTAGAATAGCTTAAGTACTTTAATAAGTATACTTCTACTTAAGTAAAGAGTCTATATCGAATACTTATTCTTAATAGATATAAGAGTTATAAATCTACTGAATTCTAAGAGTACTATAAAGTATATAATATTATTACTCTTAGATTATCTTCTTATTCTTCTTATTTAACTTAGCTACTTAATATCAGATATTTTAGTATATTAAAGTAGGTATATAGTTACTAGATTAAGACTTTTATTAAAGCTTATATTAACTATATTATAAAGGTTAAGTTCTTTCTTATCTTTAAAGCAGCGTATATAGAATTAATAATAGCTTAAAACACTTAAGCTAGATTCCGCGGAACTAGCTTAGTATCTTTTAATTCTTAAGCTATTCTTTCTAAGCTTAATATAAGGTTATAGACTCTAACTTTTACAGCTACTCTCTCTATAGATACTAATCTCTAAGTCTTATAGACTCTTTATAATCTAACTAATACTCTTTTATAAATAACTTTAGTAAAGAATTAAATTACACGTTATTAAGGAAGCTCGCTAATCTCTATTTTCTAGACAGTAGCTATATTAGCTAAGAGTATAGAGCTATTAGCTTATAAGATAACTTTATTAATAGCTAAAGTCTATACTCTTTAGAAGGTAAATAAAGTACTAAGTAAACGCTAGAGAGCTAAAAAGACTCGGGTTTATTTAGAGAGTATACTTACTATAGAGGATATATAAGACATATTAGCTTAGAAGAAGGCAGAGAGACAAGCTCGACGTAATAAGCACTCTAAGAAGAGTAGGTAAAAGAAGAGATAGTAGTCTAGGTAATAATATAATATTTATAGAAAGTCTAGTTATAATATATAAACTTATTAAAAGGCTATAAATACTTCTAGCTTATCAGGTTCTAATTAATTCTAATTAATACTATATATTATAGTTATTTAATCTTAATTTATATATAGTAGAGTAGGGAAAAGTAGCCGACTCGGTAATATAGCTAACTCGGTAGTAAACTACGTTAACTTATTTTATATTCTACTTCTTTAAATTATCTCTAACTTAGTTATAGTTATTAGTAGTATTATATAAGACAGTTAGTAGAGCGTAGGTTCCGAGGGGTCTACTTAGGTAAGTTTAGTAATACTCGTACGTCGCCGCTTCTAGTAAAACATACTTATTTTACTTTAATACTACTTTTCAACGTCGTTTATAAGAACTCTCTCTTTTCTTTTCTACTTCGGTAATAACTCTCTTATCTACTATCTTTACTCTTACTTATAGTTCTATCTTTATTAACTTCTATATATAGCGTTTAGTCTATCTTATTTCGATACTAGTCTTATCTCTTTCTCTACTTATTATAAGCTAAATGTAAAGAGGTTAATAGATAAGGTTGTCTTATTATAAGAAGAATTAACTAAGAAGAGAGGTCTAATTCTACGTATAAGAGAAGAGAGATATATAGAGATATATATAAACTATATATAATTACTAGATATCTAAACTCTCTAAGTCGCTTAGTTATATTTTATACAAAGGTTAGTAGACCGAGTACTCTTTAGATATAAACCGTTATAAGACTAAGCTTTTCTTATCTTCTTTATAGCTTTAATAGCTTCTTAAGTCTTAAGTTTTAAATAAGTAGTAATACTAATACTATAGTTAGAACTATTATAATAGTAGTAAAGGTTATATATAATTTAATAGGCTTTATAAGCTTTCTTTTCTTTATTAGTTCTTATATAACGTTCTACTTCTACGTTCTTCTTAGTCTAAACTAGTTTACTAATAACTATTATTATATTAAGTTTTATTAGATTATTATAAGTAAAGGCTATAGTAGTAGAAGTAGTAGACGTTAGAACTATATAAGAGATAAAATCTAAAGACATAGGTTTAATAGACTTAGTCTTAGTAAAGTATTTTCTAAAGATCTTTCTATAGTTATAGTCTTATTCTTAAATAAGATTAACTAGGTTATAAAAAGATATATTATTACTATATTAGCTATTAGAGTAAACTTAGATATAAATAACGTAGTTTATTAGCGAGTCGATTATATTACCGAGTCGATTACTTTTCCTTAGTATAAACTTCTAAAACTTTAATACACGTTTTCTTAACTATTTATTATAGAAACTTAAACCTAAGAAGAGCGAATTATTCTAGCTATCGAGGCTATTCGATCGTCTAAAAAACTAAGTAAATACTCCGTAGTAAAGATCTATAAAGTACTATATATAACTCTTTCTAATAGAATAGCTAGCTGAACCTACTACCTCGATTCTAAAGCTAATTATTATAAGTTAACTAAGTTAGAAGAGAAAGTGATTATTTAGAATATACTCGATATAGATTCTAGAGGATTTATACTCTAGCTAGCTAGTATAGAAGATATAGCTAATTTTATTCTTAAATTATAAAGAAGAAGACGCGTCGACAAGCTCTAGGTATATCGATTTATATAATAATAACCAGATCTTAAGACGTGTTTTAATCGCGTTTATAATTTCTAAAGAGCTTTATATAAAGATCTAGAGCTAATTAGCGCGTAGTTTCAACTTATTATAAATATATAAGCGAAGTATAGAGTTTTAGACTACGACTTTTATAACTTTAATAAAACCAGGTTTATAATAGATATTATTTATCCTAGAATAGTTATTATCTATATAGATCGGCGTAGTAGAGATAAGGTAGTTTAGCTAGATAATCGGGAATAAGCTATAGTAATTACTTATATTAATAGAGAGAGCTAAAGTATTTCTCTATTCTTAGTAGTTTAGATTAAGAACTATCTCTCTAACTAGTATACCGACGGCGGCCTCCTATCTAACTAGGTTATTAAACCGATAAGTAATAGTTAGACAAATAATAAAACAGGTCTAGAATAGTTAAAGTACTTTAATAAATATACTACTACTTATATAAAGAGTCTATATCGAATACTAGTCTTAGATAGGTATAAGAGTTATAAATCAGCTAAGTTCTAAGAGTACTATAAGATATATAATATTATTACTCTTAGACTACCTTCTTATTTATTCTATCTAACCTAGCTACTTAATATTAGATACTTTAGTATATTAAAACAGGTATATAGTCGACAGATTAAGACGTTTATTAAGGCTTATATTAACTATATTATAAAGGTCGAGTTCTTTCTAACTTTTATAATAGTATATAAGGAAATAATAATAGTTCTAAACTATTAGACTAGATTCCGTAGAGCTAGCCTAGTACCTTATTAGTAAGATACTAAGTAGAGTCTAAGTTATAGCTAATCTATTTTACTTAGTATTATAGTTATCTCTTAAAAAGTCTACTAGTAAGAATCTCTTAAACTTCCTATTCTTATATACTCTAGATAATCTTTAGAGGTAGCTCTAAGGCTTTCTATCTAGGTAGAGAGTTATTTAGATCTCTAGATCGTACGTTCGTAGCGAAAATATTATAGATTAATAATTCTTCTAAGAGTTTTAATTTATAAGAGTATCTTATACGTTCTAGTATCTCGAAAGATCTAGTCTACTATTTAGCTAGCTTTTAACTAAGTCGATTTATCTTAAGATTCTTAGTTAATAAACAGACTTTATTACTAATATTCTAATTAATAGCTCTTTAATATTAAATCGTATTATTCTATATTCTCTATTAGGCTTTACTTATATTATCTTTAGCTACGTTCTAGATAGAGTATATACGTCGGGCTATTTTAACTACCTCGTTGTAATTTAGTCGTTTCTAGAGAATAGAAGTCTTAGAGGTATTCTAGTTCTACGAGGTTCTTAAATCGAGTCTAAACTTAAGCCGATAAGATATTATACTAATAAACGAGTACGAAAGAGTTATTTATACTCTGTTTATTAAGAGAATTAATTCGCTCTAGTTATTCTAATAGTAGGTTATAAAAGACCTTAACCTTTAATTAATATATCGGTTTATAATCTCTATCTAACTATCTATTTATTTATAGTAAGCTATAGAGAGCTTAAGCTTAATACTAATAATATAATAGAATTCCGTCTAAAAAGCCGAGACGAATTAAGGTCCTCTATTAGACGTAATCGATTTAGAATAGTATTTGAAATAATAGATCTATTATATAAAAAGTTAAGCTAATTCTCTAGCGTCGGTTATAGAATAGTAGAGAATAGACACCGAGCTCTTTCTAAGGTAGTTAATAAATACTAGTATAGTATTATATCTATATTTATCTTTTAGAAAGGACTTAAAATCTATATATAAATACTATATTAGATAATCGGGAACTGGTAGTAGATAAAGAAACCCTTACTATTTAGTCTATCGAGGATAAGAGTATCTATATACTTAGTAGTTAGCTACGTATATCTTATAGCCTAAACCTATACTAATCTAGTAGTAGACGAGAGCTAATAACTAGTATATCTTATAAGTACTTAGATAAGCACTAGATACTTAGTCGTAGACTTCTTAGATTAGATTTATATAGAGTTTAGTATTTCTTTAGATATAAAGCCGTTCTCTAAATAGAAGTAAATTATCTAGTAAGATAGTATAACTGTTCTTAAGCTAGCTACGCTCTTTTTAGAAGGATTATATATTATCTATCTTTAGCCTCTAAATCAGATCTAACCTAGATTCTAGTATAATATCTAGCTAAATTATACTAATAGATGTCGCTTATTTTTATAAAAAGGTCTAAGTAAGGTTAGCGTTGATTTAGAGATCTAATCTAATAGGTCTAAAAAGAGTACGCGAGCGGCTATCTAACTTAACTTAATCCTATATTTTAATATCTTACTCGTGTCTAGTTAGAATATCCGCCTTTTAATTTGCCTTTTTAGACGTAAATTAGATCTAGAAATTAAAGTCGGAAAGGAATTCTATCTATTATACTTACTTAGCTATAAGTAGCTTAGTTATTATAAAGTATTCTAAGAATCTATAGTCTAAATATACGTTGATATAGCTCTGATATAATATAAGTTTAAGCCTCTACTTCTTAAACGCTTTGATAATTATAAATAATTCCTTATTATAGATTTTCTAATTCGCTTCGTAGCTAACTAAGACGTAGAAGTAAAAACCTATAGTCTATACGTCGATATAGCTCTAATATTACATAAGTTTAGACCTCTACTTCTTAAACGCTTTAATAATTATAAACAATTCCTTATTGTAGATTTCCTAATTTACTTCGTAGCCGACTAGAACGTAGAAGTAAAAACCTATAAGATACCACCGATTACTATATTATTAGAAGAATACACCTACTATTACTCTATTAGAAGAGTCTATCTCTAGCTTTATATTAAGTTTAAAGTCGAAGTAGTATAAAGCTTAAACTAAGAGTAGCTAGGTCTATAATTCTTTAAAAGCTTTCTCGTATTTAAGTGTTTACTAAAACGGCTCTAAAGAGCGTGTTATAGTAGTTAGAAGTTTTACGATTTTACTAAAGTTCTTAATAAATTATCTATAGAAACTATAAAAGCCTAGGTAGGACTTTATACCCGTTATAGTACTAGGTCGGGCCTAGTTACGTAGAGGTTCTACTTTCTTAGAGTCTACTTCGAGTTCTTTTATAGTTAATATATAACCGAGATATTTAACTTAGGTAATACTAAATTCGCTTTTCTTAATATCTACTTAAAGTCTTACTTCTTAGAGCCTATTTAGAACCTTTCTAACTTATTTCTTATATTCTTTAATACTATCTAAATAAATTAATATATTATCTAGATAAGCGATATAGAAGTTATCTAGATATTCGATTAAGACGTCGTTTATATAACATTAGTAGGTAGCGGGTCTATTATAGAGTCTAAAAGAAAGGACTTTATATTTATATATTCTATATCTAGTCTTATACGTAGTTATCTCTTCTAAGTTAGAGTCTATTTAGATATAGTAGAAGGCTTATTATATATCTAACTTAGTAAAGATCTTAGCTTTTCTTATTCTTAAAAGAAGTTCGTCGATATAAGAAATTAGATAGAGGTTGTTTTAGATAAGAGTATTAAGCTTCTAATAATCGATATAGAACCGTAGCTTATTACTATTAGGCTTTTTAACGAAGAGTACTAGTAAGGCGAAAGAACTATTACTATTAATAATAAATCCTTTATTTAAATTATTAATAAGATACTCTTTCGTCGCTTATAACTCTATAGTTAACTATTGATATAGAGAAGAGTAGAAGATAGAAAGTAGTTTATTTAAAGTGATTTTATAATTATATTTATAATAAGAAGAAAGTTTACTTAAGACTACCTTAGAGAATATATCTTAGTATAAGGAATAATATTTAGAGAGTTAGAACTATATTAAATCTATAGTCTTAGCGTCGTCTATAAGCAGAGCTAACTTCTCTTTAATAATCTAATCTAATTCGTAGATACTAGTTATAAAGAACTCGGTATTAGGTCGTTTTATATTAAAATATAAAGTATTCGTACTTATCTCGCTAATAAAAAAGTATATAGTCTAATCTGTCTAAGCTATACTTATAGATTAGAAGGGATTTAGACTAGAGTTAAAAGCGGAATTATTAGAAGTTAGAGTCGTAGATATAGTAATAACTTAGCTAAGAGTTTACTACTCTTCCGTCGTTTTTTATCTTAATAGAGAGCGTAATTCTTTTGATTCGTATCCGACTATATATTTAAATAAGGCTTCTAGATCTAGCTAGAAGTTAAAGAAAGTAGGATCTTCTTTCCGAAGTAAGAAGTTAGTAAGGTTTTAGCTAGCTAAATAAGTTGATTCCTAGAGAGGTTAAGAAGAATTTTAAAGTGTTTCAACTATTTATTTCTAATAATTAAGTCTTATTATCCGAGATCTAAGGCGACAAAGAAGTAGTTTATTACGAATCACGTTATATAGTAAGTAGTCTAGACGGCGCTTTAATAGAATAAGATATAGTATCTAGGAAAGAGAGGTAACATAGGAGAGAATTAGTAATAATAGAAACGGTTAAAGGATTCTAGGATCTTACTTATTAGAAGTATATTAGAGGTTATATAATAGATCTCTAAGAATCTCTTTAGAATCTAGAGAGATCTAAGGATTTAGTAGAATTCTAGGAACGAAGGTTCTATATTAGACTAGTACTTCTATTATTAGATAGAAGCTTTATACTTAACTTAGTTATTAATCTTATTATCTTATTTAATATCTTTAATATAAGTAACGAGTTTACTTCTAAGTAAATAACCTAGTATATCTATACTTCTTACTTATATACTAACCTTCGAGACTTAGTTACCTTTATTTAGTTTATTTAAGTTTCGTTATACTTTAAGCACCTGCTTAGAAGTACTATCGCTATAGCCTCTATAACACCCGCTGCCGCTACTAGTCTAAATACTAGTTAAGCTAACCTTATAATAATATCTAATAGTAGTACTAGCTAGACACCTACTAGTACTAGACTAGTTAACAACGACGACAATGTTAGAATACTAGATATACCTAAACACTATAAGATTAAAGTACTTAAGACTATTAAAGTTAAGATACTAGATATCTATTAAGAGAAGTATATAGAACTCGACACGTTCCTTCTTTAAATAGATATCTACTTTAATTTCAACTTAAGTAAGTTTAAGAACTATAACTTCTAATCTATCTTTATAGTCTCTTATCTTAGAAGACTAGTATTAGAATAGATATAACTATACCTCGAGGATTTCTTTAAAAATAAGAATAAAGATAGATTTATAGAAGTAACTAAGGTTATATTTAAGTCCTAGAAAGGCTTTAAGTAAGCTATTTAGCGAGTCTTTTATAATAGAACTATTAGAAATTAATCGGAATTGGAATTACCGAGTCTACGTACTGAATAGGATATAATACAGATATTATTTCAGGTTTTAGAAAAGCTAGATAGCTTCTAGACTTACTATTATCCGAACCTCTTATAAATAGCTGCCTTCTCTCTATCGGGAAAGACTAATTTAGTCTTTTCCTTCGTATTAGAGCCTAGTATTCGGATATGTTATTCTATCGAACGTACTTCTATATACCTCTTTTGTAGTAGTATCCGTTTCGTACTATTATATCTTTAAAGACTTCGATACTATCTAAACTACTATATATAAGCTCTTAGATTTATACTAAACTAGATTAGTAATAGACTATACTAATAAATTTTAACGTTATAGGAATAAATCGAGATAGAATACTACTACTCTTATAAAACTCTTCTAAAGAGAATTGAAAACATATCTTATAAAGGGATAGTAAAATAAAATATAAATTTCTATAATATTATAAGTATAATCGAAGGAGTTATATAGTTAGATAATCGATTATAGGAATTTAAGAAAAGTATATCTAAATATAAGAAAAAAGAACGAGGCTATAAGAAGTAGAGGAACCTACGACTATAGGAGAGTTATAGAGCGAATACTATATAAAAGAAACTCTTTAGAAAGGAGAACTTTCCTAGGAAGAACGTAACCGACGGCGAGACTAGTAACTCTATTATATCTATAGCTAACTAGGTTATAGAGTAAATAACTATAGCTAGAAGAAAGTAAAAGCCTAGAAAGAGAAGAAGTAAGTTAATACTATAATCTGAAAGAAAGTAGTCTTACTTAATAAAATCGAACTTACGGATTTAGAACTCGAAGCTAGAGAATATAGAACCTAGGTTGAAAACGATAAAGGAAACAGTGTCTAAGATACTAATAATAGTAGTAATCTATTTCTTAAAAAGTATTATAATATACGATCTAAGAAAGAACCCGTGTTATCTCTTTAAATAGAATATAAATCACTACCTTTAACTAGCTCTTTAGAATTATTAGACTTATTATCTAGTTTAGAAGAAGAAGTTTAAGATATAGGTTCTAGTATAGAAGAAACCTAGGTATTTATAGGAATATTTAAGTAAGGAAATCGCTAGGTATATATAGATAACTAGAAACTAGATTTTTAAAGCTCTTATACTATATAGAGAATTAAGCTAACTCTTTTAATAATATATATAGTTATAAGAGATAATTCTAAAATAATAACTCTAGTTAGTCTAATTACTAGATAGAAAACTATTAAGAGAAAAGAACCTAAGTATAGTTAATAATAAATTAAAAGACCTAGCTATTCCAAAGTAGGAGATATATAGAGAGTCTATAATATTTAAGAAGAAACTAGTTTATAGACGTAGTAAGTTCTAATAGAATTCTAAGGATAAATTAAGACAGCTTTTCTTAGAACAGTACCTAAGAAATATATACTAGAGGAATTTAGACGTTATATTATAGTCGTATTAATCGGAAATAATAGAATAGTATTTAGAAAGTATAGTTTATAGAAACTGTTTAGTATACTCTTCTAAGAATAATAAGAATTCGATATAGCTAGATAGATAGAATCGGAACCGGAAGAAGTTTATTATCTAACTATAGAAGAATTATAGTTTCTAGAAGTAATATAAGAAATAACTATATAATAGTTCTAATACGTACTAAGCGCTACTATAGATTAGTTATTAAAGAAATAGTTTAAAGAAACTATACTAGAATCTATAAGAATAGTAGAATATTATTAAATATACGAAGTAGTATTATTCGATATAGAAGGAGTAGTATTCTTCTCTTAGTTCTAAATTCGAATAGTTAAGAAAAAGAATTCAAGAGATTATATATTTAAGGTTTACTATATAAAGCTAGAGATATATACTACTTTAGAAGAGAGTCAGTTGATTATAACTATAAAAATATAAGAAAAGAAACTCTAAGTTATAATTAACTCTAGGGTAATAGGTAATTTCCTTTCTCTAATAGCTTAGAAAAAGCTAAACGTCTCGATTAATAATATAAGACTATATCGCCTAGGGATAGTTAATAGAACAGACGTTATATACTAGAATAGAGTTATTAATTAGTAAACTATTCTAATAAAAACTAATATTAAAAGATACTAATTAGATATATAATTCGATATTATCGATATAGAAAGTAAGAAAGTAATACTTAGTATACTATAGATTCGAGAATATAATCTAGATATTAACTAGAAGGCTAGAATAGTAACCTTTAGCTAATATAAATACGTAGGTTTATATTTATAACTATAAGACTAGAACGAGGTTAGCGCTACCTCTTCTAACACGCTAGAATACCTAGCCTAGAGTCCTCTATAGGTTAGTAGAATAGCTAATAACGAAATACCTATATAATATAGAGAATTTAAAGCTTTGTTTAATAACCTAGAAGACTTAAGAGCTTTACTAGAACATCGCTTATAAGATTATAAGATTAAACTAAAAGAGAGTTATAATCTTAAAAAGTAGAAGCTTTAGTTATATAACTAGAAAAACCTATAGAGAATAGAAAGTTATATAAAAGAAGGTATTAAGAAGAGATATATTAGAAAATCTAAGTTACTAATTACCTTAAATATACTTATTATTAAGAAAAAGAACAACCTAGATAGAAGAGTATATATTAATTATAAAGAAGTAAACGACGTAATAGTTAAGAACGCTTATCTATTACCTACTAGCTAGTACTTATAAGACAAGTTAGAATAAGCGGTAAAATTTATAAAACTAGATTAATAAAATGTCTATAACTTAATATAAATCAAGATTAGTAATAAATAGAAGATAGCTTTTATTCTACTATTAAGTCTCTACGAATACACGGTTATACTATTTAGATTATATAACGTACTAGTAACTTATTAGAGATAAAATAATAAAATTCTAGAAGATCTATTAGAAGTAACAGTTATATATTACTTAGATAATATTCTAATCTTTTTAGAAAAAGAAGAGGAATATAAGAGATATATAAAAGAAGTCTTATAACAACTACTTTAAGTAGACTCTCGTCTTAAGCTTTTAAAATACAAGTTTAGAGTAACTCGAATACTTTTCCTAAGTTAGATAGTTTAGCTAGGAAAAATAGAAATAGATCTAGTAAAGATCTAAGACGTTCTAGATTAGAAGTTACTAAAGAACGTTAAGAACGTATAGTCTTTCTTAGGATTTATAAATTTTTACTAACCTTTTATTAAGAACTACGCTAAGATCGCTAAACTAGTATTAGTACTACTTAGAAAGACAGTGTATTTCAAATAGAATTAGAAAGTAGAAAGTGCTTTTTAGAAAATTATAATAAAATTCGTAGAAAAACCTATCTTATATAATTTCAACTCTAAGAAACCTAGTACGGTTGAAACAGATACCTTAGATATAGTAGTAAGTACTATATATTTATAACTAAATAAAAAGAGAAAACTTATATCTATAGTATATTTCTCTAAAACATTTAACTTAGTATAATAAAACTATAGTATCTATAATAAGGAACTAATAGCTATTGTTTTAGCTTTAGAGAACTAGAGAATCTATCTTTAGAGTACGAAACATCTAGTAATAGTACTTACTAATTATCTAAACCTAAAAACATTTATAATAACTAAGGAACTTATTACTAAACGCCTAGCTAGGTAGTCTAAAACCTTAGCCGGATTTAAGCTAATTATATAACACGTTAGCGGTATAAGTAACGCTTATACCGATGCTCTTAGTTAGAAACCTGGTTACGAAGATAATAAAGAGTATATTAATATAGTAATACTAAAATATAACAACGATAGTAACGTAGTACCTACGATATACGAAATCGCTACTATAGAGACTTCTAATTCTTAGAGAGAAAAGATCTAGTACGCTTAAGAACTAGAGTAACTAGCTCTAGCTAAGTAGAAGAGAACTCTAAAAGGAAAAACGTAGGACTTTGTCGACGTCTATTAAGTAATAAACGAAAGAAACGATAAGAAAAGATATAAGAATAGAAAACTTTAGATACTCGATTTATATACAAGGGAATTCGTTAGAGAATACTATACTATATCTGCCTATATATACTATAAAGTTCGTAGAACCCTCTAGAGAATAAAACAATACTACTACCTTAATAGAGTATCTATAGTAGTTAAGGAAGTAATAGTAGAGTATAATACCTATACTAAAAATAAAGCTTTCTACTATATACCTTATAGATAGATAGATACTACTCTAATACTATAAATATCTTAGAAATCAATCTCTTAGGATTTTATTATTAAACTACTAAAATCTAAGAATCTAATAATAGAAGTTAAGTATAACTTAATCCTAGTTATTATAGAATAGCTTATAAAGTATATAATTCTAGTACTATATATAGAATCAAGTATAGCTAAGGAATTAGTATTTATATTTCTTAAAGAAGTAGTCTTAAGATATAGACTACTAGAAGAAATACTCTTAGATAGAGATAAACTCTTTATCTTAAAATTCTAGATCGCTCTTATAGAATAACTAGGTATAAAAAGGAAGCTTTCTATAGCTTTTTACTCTTAGATAAATAGAGGAAACGAATAGATAAATTAAGTAGTTAAAATATACCTTTATTATTATATAAACTACTAGTAAGATAACTAGGTAGAACTACTACTCTTAGTATAGTTTACCTATAATAGTTTAGTAATAGAAATAATACTTATTATACTATTTTATACTAACTTTAGATATAAATTAATAGTATATTAAGAACTATTAACTTCGATAATTAATAACTAACTTACTTAAATCCAGGTCTTGAAAATTAAGAAGCTATATAAAGAACTTATAAAGGATTTATAGTTTATAGTAGAATAGAATACGTACTACTATAATAAACGACGTAGTTAGAAGCTAATACTAAAAGAGAGAGATAAAGTTTACTTAGTATAGAAAAATATAAATACTAAAAGACTAAGTAATAAACTAGATTATAAGAAACTAAAACTATTTAAAATCAAATAGATTAAAGGATCTTTAAATTATAAACTAGCGCTACTAAAGATAATAAACATTTACCTAGTATTCTATATATCTCTACTTAAACTAGTACTACTAGAGGTACTACTAGCTTTATATACGGAAATCTAACTAGTAAATCTAAATACTAAATATAAAGTTAAAAGAATTTTAAACTATTATATTATTAGAGGAAAAATCAAGTACTAAATTAAATAGAAGGATTACTTATACTTAGAAAATATATAGAAACCGAAGAACAGCCTTACCTATTACTTATAGAAGCTTTAGTAGTTCTACTACTAAAACCCAGGGTTGCTTATATCTTAGAGCTAGGAGAGAAAGCCTCGAGAAAGGCTGGATCAAGTCCGAGGTTAAGAGTAGTATCGGAATTAATAGGAAAAGTAAGAGCTACTAGCTAGGCTACCTCCTCTTCCTGTTTTCTTATCTCCTTCTGTTTCTTCGCCTTCTCTCTTTCCTTCTTCTTAATAGTATTAAGTTTATTAATAAACTTAAAGCTACGCTATACTATTTCTTTATAACGCTTTTAAATAAACTTCTATTATTTATAAAGACGAAGTATCTTTGCTATCGCCTTCTCTTCCTCGTCTCGAAGACGCTCCTTCTAAGCGTCTAAGAACTCCTACTCTTTATTATAAGAAATATTTCAATCCTAGAAATCGTCGCTACTATTATATTTTATTTTTATATAAACGTATTTAGTATAATAGCTAGATTATAAGGAATCTATAATACACCGCCGACTTTATAAGAAATACCGAGAATAGAGTATTATTTCTTTTTAGATTACGTCGATACTATTTATAAGATAGAAGCGTTCTTTCTTCTTCTTTTAGAAATCGGAGGTCGCTTATAGTAATATATTAAAGGAAAAGCCGCTAGTCTACGAACAATGTTTCTTAGTCTATACTTAAGCGTAGAGATATACTAGACTAAGAAAGAGATAGTATTACGAATCACGTTATATAGTAAGTAGTCTAGACAGCGCTCTAATAAGACAAGGTATAGTATCTAGGAAAGAGAGGTAATATAGAAGAGAATTAGTAACGATAGAAACAGTTAAAGGATTCTAGGATCTTACTTATTAGAAGTATATTAGAGGTTATGTAATAGATCTCTAAGAATCTCTTTAGAATCTAGAGAGATCTAAGGATTTAGTAGAATTCTAGGAACGAAGGTTCTATATTAGACTAGTACTTCTATTATTAGATAGAAGCTTTATACTTAACTTAGTTATTAATCTTATTATCTTATTTAATATCTTTGATATAAGTAACGAGTTTACTTCTAAGTAAACAACCCGGCGTATTTATACTTCTTACTTATATACTAATCTTCGAGACTTAGTTATCTTTGTTTAGTTTATTTAAGTTTTATTACACAGTTATAGATACGACGTCTATCTAGGTTTAGATATAGCTATATAAACTATGTTATCTTACTCTTGATATTACTATCGTATCTATAAACAGGTACTAAGTAGAGTAGTTTTTAAATCTGTAATCCTAGCGATTAGACTAGTTATAAGACTAAAGGTCGATTTAAGAATAGAAAACTATTCGCTCTTATATCTATTAAAGCTCGTAACTTAACACTATATCTATATATACTAAGAGTTATATCTATAAGGAATTAGTTTCCTTTTATAAAGCTAGAAAGATTAAGGTTTAATAGGTTATATTTATATAAGCCTAGAAAGGAGTCTTTACCTAGGCTACCTCGTTTTCTCTCTAATCCGAGTCTGAATTAAGATATTCTATAGAGACTTATATATTATCTTTATCTACTTCCTAGACTATCTCTTTAATACTAAGTAGCTAAGAGTAATCGGGTTTATAATATCTAGGCTTACTATAGTAGTAACACGTTATACTAGCTAGGACTTAATCTATAGTCTTTTAGCGTTTAGAAGTTAAAGTAGTTTTAAAAGTTTAGGAAGTAGTCTAAATAGTAGAGAAGGATCCTTATACAGGTAGAGAGGGTTTTAGTACTATACTAGATAAGAGTTAAAAGGTAGTCTTTTTAACCGAAGTAGTTATACTAACTAGCTTAGTTATATTAGCTATATATAACTTAGCGTTTCAGCGTCTTTCCTTATCTAGAGCTAGAAGATCTACTACTATTTTAATAAAGTTATAATTCTAACGTCTCTTAAGTAGAGCTGCTAAGTGTCGGAGCTATAGTATAATCTTCTCCTATATATAGAAGAATCGTTCTAACTCTAGTATCTCTCTAAGTATAGCTATACTTGAAAAGCAACCTCTAAAGTTAGTAAACGTTTCTCTAGTATAATCCTTTCTACCTATCTACAAGGCCTAGAAGGCGTTCTATAGATCCTCTATCTCGTATCCGGTTAAGAAATATAAATCCAAAAGTTTAATTATATCTTAATAATCGTAGAAAGTAATATAAATCGACTTAGACTCGTATCTAGGCTTAAGATAGTTCCTAGCGAGTTTAGTAGTTATTCTCTATATAAGAGCCTTTTAAGTTAGACTTATATTATAATAATTAGTATTTACTAGTAGTCTATCGCGTACTAATATCTTCTATTATTAGTATATAGATAATATACTGTTATTTAAGAGTTTAATCCTTTCTATAATCTTGCTTTTAATAGGTTAGAGAGGATTTAAAGTGTCTTTAGAAGTAGGTAGAGTAGTCTACTATTAAGAGAAGATATTAGAAGTAGGATCTCTTAAGTAAAAGAGGTCTAGTATAGAACTTAGAAGAGAAGGAGAGTTATTCTTAGATTAAGATCGTTAAGGTTAAGAGTCTCTGATTTAATTCCTAAGTTCGCTTATAATTAATTCTAACTATATAAACCGATCGTTATTATCTTAAAGTTTTTCTTCTAAGCCTTATACTAGGCTTTATATCTCGTCTATATTAGAAAAGCCTCGGTTATCTTTAAGGCTTTAAACAGGGCTCTTTTCTTTCTAGAATCTTTTATTTTTAGACGTATAAGTGCGATTCGTAGACCTTTTAAATAGAGGCCTACTGGTTTCTCTAGTAGATTACTTAATACTCTTAAGCGAAGCTTTAAAAAGACCTAGAGTCTCTTCTTATTCTAGTATATTATATACTATTTAGAGAGGTTAAGAGGTAGATTTAGAAGCCTTCTAGGTAACTATATATCGTTAACTATCTATATCTTATATATTAATCCTTATATAGAGAGGGTTATTAGAAGTCTTAGAAGTACTTAGTATAGTCTACTCTACTCGACGTAGGAACCGCCTACGATTTTACTAGCTAACTGTTTAGATACTAAACCCTAGTATTACTAGCTATCTAGATAGTCTCTAATTACCTAGCTATTTAAAGTTGTTAATATACTAATCCGA
The DNA here is from genome assembly GCA_037952655.1 of Hymenoscyphus sp. LP001. Taxonomy (NCBI): domain Eukaryota; kingdom Fungi; phylum Ascomycota; class Leotiomycetes; order Helotiales; family Helotiaceae; genus Hymenoscyphus; species Hymenoscyphus sp. LP001. Next base: position 17,958 of record JAPZOX010001042.1, read on the forward strand.
ATCTAGGCTAAATCGAATTCGAAGCAGGTACGCCGGCGTACTCGAGTAAGATATTATAACAGGCCGTCTCTGGTAGAGTCGAATTTAGTCTTTTAATATAATAGTATAAAACAGATACTACTATAAAAGAGGTATATAGAAGTACGTTCGATAGAATAACATA